>LKNJ01004130.1:9075-59493 GCA_002120245.1 Maccullochella peelii | reverse complement strand
GGAAGGATGAATCCTGAGAAACACCCAGGAAGAGGTGTTTATTCAAATCACTAAAAAGGTCCGGCAGGGTTGTAAAACTTTCCTGCCTTCCTTTTGATCTTTTCCAACTTGCTTGGCTCTGGTCCACATACTTATTTAGCAGGATGCAGGACGTTTTCACTACAGGAGCAATTTGGGGTTCAGTGTCTTGCCAAAGGACACTTAGACATGTGGACAGGAGGAAGTGGGGATCAAACCGCAAACCTTGTGATTAGCAAATGACTTGCTCCTGAGCCACAGCCGCCGCCCGACTTGGTCTTGGTTCAACCTCGTAACTGTTTGGACTTGGACTTGTCTGAGACTTACCTGGTCTTGACTACAACCCTGCAACAGACGCATTTCAGCTGCACAGACACGTTTCAAATAAAGCTGATTTTACTATGAGATGCAAGCTCACTCCCTATCCCTCCAGAGTCTCTGGACATAAAGAAAGAAACTGATATCTAAATTTCTCATCTAAATCTGTACAAGAGCACACAAGTGTTCCCAAAATGTTGGACTGTTCCTTCAAATGTACAGCATGTCCACAAGTTTGATCAATATTACACTGGCTTTAAATGGGAAACAAATAGTTTTGCATTTACTCGGGGAATAATCTTGTGACATGACCACATTTAAAAAATACTAGC
The DNA here is from genome assembly GCA_002120245.1 of Maccullochella peelii. Taxonomy (NCBI): domain Eukaryota; kingdom Metazoa; phylum Chordata; class Actinopteri; order Centrarchiformes; family Percichthyidae; genus Maccullochella; species Maccullochella peelii. The sequence goes on along the minus strand of LKNJ01004130.1, from coordinate 58,825 downwards.
TCTCAGCTATTTCCACATAAAACCCTTGATGTTGGTGTTCAAAATTCAAAATCAGTTGAATCTCCTCAAACCCCTGCGGTCAACGAAAGTCATTTTTAAAGAAACACAGGAATACAGAGCGAAAATGCATCATTTCCCACAATTCCAGTCAAATCCAGTCAGTGGTGTGTGTGATGTTGACGGAGACGGATGAATGAAGGAACCATGGAAAACAGTGCTCTCACCCACATACCCACACATCAACACGTACGGTGGTGGAAGAATTTAATCGCTCCAGTAAATCAGTTATTTCAACAACACTGGCTCAGTCTGAAGAGCTACTGGAGCTTTTGATTGAGTTAGGTATGCTTGAACACACACATACACACATCCACGCACCAACACACACACCGGTGCACCAACAAACACCTGTCCAGGTCATAACACCTGTTTTTGTGTGCCTGCTATTTACAGTCAGGCGTAGTGCAGTGCTGCAGGCTGACAGGACAGCTCAACAACATGGACGTCGTGTTCATTGTTTCACGCCATGTCGCCTGTCCTTCACATCACAAAGAGCCAGCCAGCACACTCTCACCCCAACACTGACAGCCACACACGCAGTACACGGCCGACACACACGCAGCACAGAATGTATTCTGCTTTATTGAAACAGGATTTAGATGAGGGTTGACAGATTTTAGGGTTTAAATGCAACTGTAAAGTACTTGGATTGCTTCGGGTTTAAGTTTCCAGACATTTTCAACAATAGTAAAATCCTGTCCAATTGTTTGTTTGTTTTTCCCAATATGTTCAATTTGAACAAGTGCCACCATGCAATACTGTATGCTAAAAAATGCACTTTAGGGGTAAATGGAAAAAATAGGTCCAGTTACTTCATTGCATGATGTCCACTACAGCAGGCAGTTATGTTTTCAGTCACAGAAAAAAAAAAGAAAACAAATACTGCAGCAAAAAAAACATATTATAATCTTTATTCTGCTATTTTGACTTTATGACGGAATAGACAGTACACAGCCAAAACTCAAAGTATATGGAAACCCAAACATCTCATTCCAAAACTATGAGTCTTAATTTGTACTGTAGTGGTTTAGAAATGCTGTGCTTCTATAAAGTTGGGGAACTCACAAGAGACAGATAAAAGTGAAGTCTCCAAGCCCAAACTTAGATAACCCTGATGATATCACTATGACATCATCAAGGGAATTTTCATAGAGTCACAGAAAAATAAATACAGCTGTTTTTACAGACTGAGTAGGACTAACCATGACTAGTAAAGTGATCTTGTATAAAATCGTTTAAATTAATTTATATCGGACGTGAATGACACTGGTTGGCCAATAGCTGACAGACACATACCGTAAATATACTGTGCTGTATGTAAAAACCACACTGAGAACCACACACACGCCCACAAAGAATCAATCTTTGGGGTTTCATCATTGTTGAGTTGTTTTGACTCTGTTTTGATATTGATGTATGTGTCTGTGTGTGTGTGTGTGTGTGTGTGTGTGTGTGAGAGTGTATGTCCAGCTTCTTCTCCTTCAACAGCCGCTGCACGTAAAGCCAGGAGCCCCTCTGTTGAAGAATTTTGCTCACACACACACACACACACACACACACACACACACACACACACACACATATACCAGTAGCTGGAATGAGAGAGCAGGACGGCAGTAAGGAGCAGGAGGATTTGGTGTGTTCTCTTCTTTCAGCAGCCGCTCAGGGATAAAAAGCTATCGTTGGATTACAGCAGATAGGCATTCATAGGCTGCCATTAGGTTCCTGAGAGCAGAGAAGAATAATTCACAGGGCGAACAGCCTCCATCATCTGAGACATGTCAAAAAGAAGACATTCATTGGAAAACGAGAAAATAAATGTCTGATATTTAACAGGTAAAAAAGTGATGAGCTATTCAACAAAAACGTCAGGTTTCCCTCCGTTATTTTCCAGCTTCTCATGTTGTAAGACAAAAACAAAATGAACATGCAGTGAATTATCATTGGACCAAACAGTGAATGAGAGCAGAAGCCAGAAAATAAACTAAAGCAGATGGTCAAAGTGACAGTGAAAGCATCTCTGTCTGCAGTCCAAGGAGGCTGACGTCACAGTACTGGCCACGCTGTTTGACTGACAGCTGATCTCTGGTGAGAGCAGTGAAAAACACCACAGTGACAAGCGCTTAGCAACATAAGTATGATGTAGACAAGCACATCTCTAATAATAAACAATAAAAAACTTCACAAATGTATTTTGCCCTCTTGGAAGGTATATGTTCATCCAGTATTTAAGTGAGGTCTTTTAAAGATCTACATTTCAGTAGGAACCAATGGGCTTGGAGCTGAGAGTCACAGACAGGGTAGGGAGGTCAGAAAGTAATGAGAGACGCACTAACACATTGTTGGTTTGGGTCTTTTCATAGTTGACAATATGAAAAATGTAGAATGCCAGCATTAACCCTTAATAATGAGTTTTTGTAGCCTAAACCTAACAACACGTGAGATGCAGGAGATGCTAACCTCCGTCTCCAGTCTCAGAGTCCTGAGTGTGTTACAGTTTGTACCACCCAAGAGCCAGAGCATGCAGCCAACCAGAACGTGGCGGAGTGAGTGAGCTGAGAGTGAATGTGTGTGTGACCAGCTGTAGCAGCAGTTCTCCTTTCTTCAACCAAGTGTGTAGCATCAACTGTCCTCACATTATACAAGGAATCAGCCATGGGTGACATTACGGTCTCTGCCAATGCATTTTACGGCACCCCGCGCACACAACAACACACATATGCAGCACACATATTTATGCGCTCACACGCGCTCATATACAAATACACCAGAGCTACTACCCATAGTGCTGCAGACACACATGTGCACACACAGAGCAAAATACAGCAATATGCTAAAACGTGTAGCAAGTGGTTGAAGACGCTACAAGGCTGTAGTGCATCAATAAATGATGTGGGCTGCTTTAGTCAATGCATGGCTAAAAGATGTTCTGGGAGGATGAGCATGAAACATAAAATATGGGCAACCAGCGATGCCTATGAATATTTTGGACTGCTTTGAATATGAATATAGCCGGGGTGTGTTACCCTGACACCTCCCCCACCACCCACACACCCCTACCATGAGCATACCAAACACACACAGCTGTCTCCCTCTGCATATTGAGTGCACACGTTCAGCTTTCTTTATCGACTCCCCGCATTGATCTGTACTGCTCCAGTGTTTGTCGTTGCTGTTTGATATAGTGGGACAGTGTAAACACTTTTCTTCCTTTAACTCCCACATAAAACAAACTTCAAGGACTGCCTTTTTTCACCTCTGAAACATTGAAAAAATCAGGCACATCCTGTCTCAAAAAGATGCAGATTATTGCAACTCCCTATTATCAGGCTGCCCCAATAAGTCCCTTAAGACGCTCCAGTTGATCCAGAATGCTGCGGCACGTTTACTGACAAGAACCAGGAAAAGGGATCATATTTCGCCCATATTAGCTTCTCTGCACTGGCTCGCTGTAAAATCCAGGATAGAATTTAAAATCCTTCTCCTCAGAAGTGTGTGGAACTCTACTGCAGGTACGGAACTAGGACCGAAACAAACAATTATTTTCATTATTGATCTGCAGATTATTTTATGGATTGGAGCACAGGTATTCACTACCGGATTAATCATTTGGCCTATAAAATGTAAAAATCATCATAAAAAAAGTAAAGATGTCCATCACAATTTTCAAAAGCCCAAGGTCTGACCAACAGTCCAAAACACAATGATATTTAGTTTAGTTGACAGTTCAACATATAAGACCAAAAATCCTCCTAATTTTTGTTTGAAAAATGATTTAAACAATTAACTCATTGATTGTTGTCTAGAGTGCAATCCACACCAGCGGCGTTTTGTGAAGCATGTTTGACGTCCGTCTGATGGAGCAGATAAAGTAACAAGCCACACTGACTCCAATATACATAATTTTCTTTTTCCCTGTCTGGCAAGCTTAGGGCGTTTTCACACCTGCCTTGTTTAGTTGAGTTGAATCGAACCCCGAAGTGTTTACCCCCTTGGTGCAGTTCGTTTGGGCAGGTGTGAACACAGCAATCGCACTTGGGTGCAGACCAAAACAACCGTCCCAAATAAACTTTGTTTATGGTGAGAACGTCGTCCGATCTCGATCTGACCCAACTAGCAGGTGTACCAAGTTTGAGCTAAATATGAGCTCCCTTGTTCTGCTCAGTCGTCTGAAGGCAGCACGTCTTCAGCCGAACCAAGAGGAAAACACTCACAAGTTTACAAACTCTTCACCTGACTGGGACCAGAGCAAACCAACTATAGATGTAAAAAAGCCCTTAGTGTAACGCAATCTGTATAGGCAGCTGTTCAAATCACACAAATGTCCCTCTCTCTATATGTTGTGAATTAATAACAAAGTGTCTATAGTGATCAATCAAGACCTTCCAGTTTCACCATGAACTTTCCAGTTTCAGTTTGAGCCTACGGACCTACAGTATGTTGGGTGGGGGGAATAAAATAGATGACTCAGTGAATAAAAACAATGGCCTTTTCTTTATGTATACTGCTTACGGAGCTTAGTTAGAAAAATAAATGTCCATTGAATTTATGATAAATGTTCTCCAGCTGTCCTGCTGATTGAACAGCTGGTTCTGAGTACAGTTATATTGTAACAGAGGTTGGTTCAGATTGAATGGATGGGCACTTCAGCAGTAATTGAGTGCTGCTGATGACTCAGGTTTGTGTGAATTTGGGGTAATTCATCACTCCGAAAGTTGGGTTGAGATCTGGTGACTTTAAAGGCCGCAGCATATGATTCAAATCACTTTCATCAAACCATTCAGTGAGCCCTCATGTCCTGTATGGAAGACTCTGCATTTGTTATGCTTCTCCTCTCATTTATTCAGATTTTTCACCTGCCTGTAGCTTTTAAATGCAAAACACTCCCCCTGTACACCATTGATCTGTATGTTCAGTATATTCCAAACACTGACACTTAGTCTTTCCAGAATACAAAAAAAATACACCATCCCAGAAGCACAGTACATTGACCAGACGTCCCAGTTTGTCCAGGATTGTCCTGGTTTCAAGCTGGGTGTCCCAAAGCGTCATAGGCTATAACGCTTGCGGCTATTTCTGACAGAACCTCCTTCCTTTGTACAGTATCCGGCAATGAAAATGCTGCATCCATGGTGTTGAAAGGTGCACTTGGTAGGCGTGCTAAGCTCTTAAATAATTGTCCCACATCGTGAAAACGCCTGTGATGTATGCATAACACACATTGTTTCGCATAACACACTTCGTTTGAATTCAAAGTTCACTTGAACTCGACACGAAAGATTTACATGGATTTACTTCGCCCTGGTGAGCGAATCTACTAATCACAATTCCATTAGAATTAATTGAAATTGCCACAAAATGCTGCCATTTTAAATGTTGGTGTGACCGGTCCATAAAGTGACAATAGACAACTTTTTTGCTTCAACTTGTCATTATGAAGTAATTGTTGATTGCACAATGTGATGGCTATAAAATAATGACACCATTAGCATTTAGACTGGTTTGCTATAAGCCTCGCTTTCACTGTGCAAAAAGGTTTTTTTTGATTCAACAAATTTAAAAAAAACGCCAGACCAAAGTTGTAAATAGCTTTTTATCATATCTTCCTTACACACACAAAACACTGCCAACATCTAACAATTTGTTGCTTTCCACAATGCACAGTGGGTTAGGATCTCTCTCACAACACAATCTTACAGCATCCAATTATAAAGACGGGGACACTTAGTCGGCAGAGACATAGATTTGTGGAAAGTGAAGTGGAAACTGTTTGGAAACCGCGAAAAAAAATAATCACAGATGTTACGATGTAACTAATGCTTTGCTCAATTTACAGTGCTGTATTCTTTCAAGAAGTTTTTTTATTTCTTTTTTTATGGTCTGAGCATTGCTCTGTATTTAAATTTCCAAACAGCCTACTGTTGACTTAAGTAATTCAACTTCACTCTCTATTTTACCCTTTGCATACAATGCTGCACAGCCGCAATAATCGTCTTTTATGCTGCTACTTTCCCTGCAAGGTCTTCGTCATGCGCATGGTGTAAAATCCCTTTAGAAAGCCCTTTTTGTCACAAGGCATTTAGGAGAGTGGACCCAATCGCCGACAGAGGAGGAGGCTTGGAGCAGGTTTACCAGGTTTATTGTAGGAGGTACAGGTGGAGGGCAGGTAAGCAACCAGAAGAACATATAGACGAGTCTGGGTTTGGGTCGGGTAACAGCAAGCTCAGGAAAATGTCCAAACACAGGAGTCGATATCTAACACAAAAGCAGTACTCACAGTACTCATGAAAAAGATATCCAAAAAAATCGACAAAGCTACTCAGAAAACCAACCGACTGAACACACAGAACTCAAAAGGGGTAGGTCACTGGAAGTACAGACGAACAGAGCTCACTCAACTTAGGGTAATGACACCACAAGGAACAAACGGAAAGAACCAGTACAAATAGGGCAGAGCAAATGAGGGAATCAGAAGCAGGTGTACAAAGGAAAGCAGGTGAGGCTGATCAACAGACAATCAACACAAGGTAAGACACCAGGGCAGAAACACACAGGAACCAAGAGTCCAAATCATAATACTAAGAGTCCAGATCCTGACACTTTTAGGGTTTACACGGCCAGGTAATGAGGTTTCTCAAGCACTAACATACACATGCTAATCAAGTTTTTATCGGCCTTGAACTGATAATGGAAACTGTTTTACATGATCTTCCAAAAATCATCTTAGAACAGAGTGCTGGGATACATTGTGTTACTTCACTGCATGTAAACGCAGTGACTAGGAGGAAGAATGAGACACACTGTACTGTAACTCTTAAACTTGAAAGAGTGGGAGAGACTGAGTTGAACAAAGTCCTCCTTTAATTGAAAGTCTGAGAGAAACTTGCCTGCTAGCCTAGCCAAAGTGAGGTGGGAGGCGTAATGTAAAGGTCTTCAACAGTTATCTGGAGCCAGTTACCTTAGAAACAGCAGAGCTAGGAAAGTAATTTATCTTCTTGACTACAACTGTCTTTGGTGACATTTCTCTATTAATTGACAAAAAAAAGTATCAATGTATTACATGTAATGACGCAGGGAGGCTGAAAATAACATGCATCTGATGAAAAACAATTCAGTATTTATAGAGTTTGAGTGAGTTCCTTTTTTTCTGGCACAGAGCTAAAAGTGAGGAAAGAAACTTCAAAGTAAATGTTGCCACAAGCAACTAAGTAGGAACAAAGACAGAAGTTTTTCAGTCACGCTACATTGTCACTGAAACCAGTCAAAGTTAGTAAAAGAGTTGAGTGAATTACTTTTTAGGACCTTTTTAACATCAAATCTAAATCAACGCGAGACTGACAGACAAATGATTCAGGGACGTTTTAGTTGACAGGTACAATAAGCACGATTAACAGTAATATTGAAGGAACAGTTAGACATTTTGGGAACAGGCTCATTCGCTTTCTTTCCAAGAGTAAGATGTTAAATAAAGAACTGGAGTCTGGACATGGTCAGCCTAGATAGCATTAAGACTGGGAGCAGGGGGAATCAGCTAGCCAAAGTTTGCTTCATTTATTTAATCTGTACACAAATAGAAATGTAAAAATGACAAGTTTTGGTTTTAGGAGTTGTTTCTTGGCAAACAACAGTTTATGTAATCACCAAGTACTTCAGTTCAGTGTCTCCATTGGTTGCCTGGCACCCTGACAGTGACAGGACTCCAGGAAGCCACTGTGTCCAGCTGTTGTTAGGCAAAAAATAGTTCCATCCCAACGTGTAACTACCCCTAAAACCAGAATTTGTTATATTTTTGTTTGTGTGCAGATTCAACAACTTGTTAATTAGTGAGCTTTAGAGGTGCTGCTAGGTGTAGGTATTTTTAATTGTGGACACAGCCAGGCTAGCTGTTTCCCCCTGCTTCCAGTCTTTATGCTAAGCTAGGCTAACCACATCCTGACTCTAGCTCCATAAAACACAGACATGAGACTGATATCCATTTGAGCATCTCCCTCTCACAAATAAGCATACTGAACTATTCCTTCACATGCAACAGCGTCTGTGTTTAACTCACCTCTCCCCCAGTGTATGCTGGGACAGGCTCCAGTCCCCTGCAACCTGGTTCAGTGGATGGATACATACTATATGTAATGGTCGGGGTGGTGCAGCTATCCAGACCAGGTCTGAGGTTAAATCTTGGTTTTAAAGATGATATTTTGAAATGATTGATTCTGTATTCCGCTGAGTTTCTTATTTGTCTGAAAAGCACTTTGAGACTTGGACCCTGCACAGGAACATCTATTATGTTTCCGAAGAGGCTGATGGGCCAGGATACTCCAGTGCATTTCAGCACCTCTGAGGGCAGAACCTGGGGGGGGGGGGATTTTAACTGTACTCGCTGACAGTGAGGAGGCCACGTGGGGGAGATGAGAGGGGAGAGAGGATGAAAAAATACAGCTGGAGAGAGAAAAGAGGAAAAAATACCATCCCTGTTTCTTTAACCATCTCTTCAGGGGTTTTAAAATATCAAACCTTTCATTTTAAATCTGGTATCATCTAGTTGGTGTTTTCCACCTTTGATTGAAGCAGGAATTAAAGGATTTATGTCTCAGCAGGATTTAGAAAAACTTGTCCCTGCTTCATCTTCAGTCGGCTCGGCTACTGTAACAGTGTCTTCACAGGTCTCTCTAAAAAGTGCTGCTGCTAGAGTCCTCACTAAGACCAAGGAAGAGGAACACATGACTCCAGTTCTGTGTGTCAAAGAAATTATTTCAAAATACTGAAATCAGTACTGATTTCTGATCTGCTTATGATTTTTTAGATTTACTTTTCTGGTAGTCTGGGACAGGCTTCTTTATTGTCCCCAAGGTCGAAACTAAACATGGAGAAGCAGCATTCAGTTTTTATGCACCAGATATATCTGGAACAAATTCCCAGAAAACCTGAAGTCTCGGTTCTTTTTAACTCAAGACTTTTCTGTTTGCCACTGCTTTTTTTAAATTAAATTTGGGACTATTTATTCATATCTTGCACTGCACTTTCACTCCATTGTAATGTTTTATTATTATGTTTTATTAAATGTTACGTATATAATTGTATTTAGTTTACTTAGTTATTCCTTTTTCTGTGTCATTTTATATTGCCTTGTGTGTATTATATCTAAGGCACTAACAACCAGCACAAGCAGTGCCCCGATCGTTTGGTATTTTCCTGACCTTGAAATTCTCCTTGCCCGTCTGTGTGATATTTTGGTGCCGAGTGCACGGTGCACAGGTGCAAAGAGAGGAACAAACTTGTGGGAGGTTCATTCAAAAGAGGCAGTGCAAAGGGAGTTGTTGGTATTTTGGTTGAAATTGGGTCTTAGACATTGCGTTAAAAATAGACATCTTAGAATCACGTGTTTGGGCGCAGCGGCAGTCTACTACAGGTTATGCTTTCAACAAGATCAAACTAAAAACTTGCAGCAAATGTGCAGCAAGGATGGCATAGTAGTTCAAATGTAAATACACTATTTTAATTAAACACTCCTCCAGTAGATGTGTTTAAATTGGCATTAATAAAAACGTTTAATGTGGTTAAAACTGCAATATAGCTAAAGCAATGACAGCAGTGATGTGATTGGTGTATTTATTAATCACCACACCCTCTAATCTATATTCCACTTCGCCCAGCTCTTTTGCTCTTTGTGTTGCTGCACATACATGAACCAAAATAACAGGAGGAGACGCACTGTGTGCCCAAGATCTACAACTCAGTGTCTGTCATTGCACTTGCACTATTAAAATAGGGCCACTGGTCTTAACGCCTTTTTGTGTCTTATACGTAAAATATGTAACATTTCCGCATTATGTATTATAAGGTAACGGCCCATTTCATTTTGTCACCTGTCAATGGCATCATATGCCCTTTAACCCCTCTAGTTGCTACAAGTTCCAGGGAAACACAGGATACATCAGAGAATGAGGAAGGAAGGAATACAATGTCACTGTCACAGAATTATAGTCAGTAACAGTAATTCATCATTTTTTTCTGCCACACAGCATAAGTTTTTCATTAATTGGATACCATTTTGCAACACAGTAGAGACCTAATTTATTGATCTGATATTTAGATCAATAGATATTAGATCTAGCTTACTACGATGTGCTACTATGACAAGTGGCTCATGCCAGCCACCAAGCTAATGCGTAAGGTAGTGCACAACCGATGGTCACTAACCAAGCACTATATACCATCATGCATTGCGCTGAAAGAAAAACATCAGACAGACGAGAGGAGACAGTATTACGAAAACGTTTTTCATTTTGCCGATGTGCTCGCTATATAGTGCTCTACATAGAACTCCCTAGATCTAGAGTAGGGAGTACTGAACGAGTGAATGATTTCAGACACAGCCAACAGCTCCCATGATCCCACGCTACGACATCATAAATCTACCTATCTTTTGATTGAGAGACCCCATATTATGTGTGTTTAAGTAAACGCTTTGAATTGCCTTGTTGTTGAAACTTGCCTTGCCTTAACCTGAACTCATTCTACTTACTGACTTTGATCAGATGCCACAACGTATGGATGAATATGTACAGTATGTTGTACGAGTAGTGGTTTCAGAGTTAGGTTTATATAGATGCATTATACACTTGATCATGATCCAAGCAGTTATCTTTAATAGTCTATTAATGTAACCTCCTTTTGAATATTACAGAATGTAATATTTTGTTTTTAAGATTATTTTTTGGGCAATTTGCCTTTATTTGACAGCCAGTAGAGAGAGACAGGAAACATGGGCAGAGACCTGCAACAAAGTTCCCCCGGCGGGGATTCGAACCATGGACGTTGAACCCCTTTAGGCTACCAGGACGCCCCAGAATGTAGAATTTTAAATGTACCGTTTCCTGTATGGCTGTTGAGAGGTTCAGTTTCCATTTTATTTCTTCATGACACAGGAGCAGCTTCCCTCTAACTGAAGCACATCTCAGCTGAGTGAGCATGGGTATCTACATTTCCATACAGTGTGGTATGTGTGCTGTTTCTGATCTGTATGCTGCTGTTCTTCTCAGTTGTGGAGAACTGAACTAAAGTCATTCTCCTCTATGGCTTACTGCCTTCTGTCTTTACCTCATACACACTCTCTCACACACACACACACACACACACACACACTCGCCACAGTGTACAGTACAGTTGAGTTGAGAGATGGCAAGTCCTGGAGGCTGGAGTCATACTGTGAATAATACAACAATGAAAGAGGAGGTAGCAGAATGTAAAGAAATTCAGTTATAAACTCAGTTCAGTCTCCTGTAAACACTGTGTATACAGTATATAAGTAAGAACTGTACAGAGCAAAACAGAACTACGAAGGTAAATACCAAAAGGGCTGGGTTGTACTTGGGCCTAAATGTGAGACCAAAACCCGGCCCAGACCTGCGACTTTAATAGTTCAACTGAAATCTCAATTAGTCATCCCTTTTTACAGTCCAAGATAAGATCAAAGGGATTATTAAAATTATTGTTAATAGATTTTTTTTATTAAAAAGTAGAAAAAAGAGGTTTCGGGGAAATATCACAAATGTTCCGTTTCCTCCCAGCCTTTAGACCATTACAAATAACAGGTGAAAAATAAATCTGTTTCATGATCTGACAAACAGACCTGCAGAGTTACACTACTGGATTCATTATTTCTGCACATATAGATTTGCACAGTTATTGCCGATTGGGAAGCCAGTGAGGGATGCTATTCTTGTTGCTGCATTAGTGACTGCCATTAGCATGTTGGGACGCCTGCATGGAAAAGGGTGGGGGGGTGACATGAATCTCCAATACAGTATACAGAATGGTTCCTGGAGAAAGAATCCTTGCTAAGCGGCAAAAGGAAAGATGTTTTTTATATGTTGACCATTTTAATCCTGTCGTTTCAGCTTCTTGTTCTGAAGACTGCCAGAAATGTTGGCATTTGCGAACATGTTGGCATGTTCGCAAATCTTTCTTTGATAGTCAGTCATAGTTTCTTCCATCACACTGACTGGTTTTTTTCTCTGCTAAGCCTCGTAAACAGATTTTCATTGGGAGGTATCCTGTATCCTGGATGTATCACCCTCAGAACAGTCTCAAGAAGAGTCGACCTCAATTCTCTCTACAATCTGAATGAATCCCTCATTGCTGGTCATGTCCCTGACTTTTTAAGAGTGTACACCTTCTTTAAAGAAATCTGGCCCCTATTCTCCTCTAAGTCCACATCCAAGAAACTTCTTAAAGGTGCCTTTTATTGTTGAAGTCCTTGAAAGAGTCCATATCTGAGCAACTTCTTTAAGTGGTTCCAATAAATGAAGTCAGTGATAGTTTTCAGTCTGACTTCCACCAAGTGCACAGTTGGGAAAATGCACTTTTGAGGATCAAAAATGACAAACCTTGACATGATGCAGGTGAATATTTGGTTTCAGTGCTTCTTGACTTGAGTGTTGCTTTTGATATCTTTTTGTTATTATGAACATTTTATTGTAAGTTTTTGGTAGAGGCCATCAATAAGCCTCTATGGGTGCTCCTTTTCACTCTATACTGTCTTATATGCTCATGTTTTTAACTATGAAACTCTGATTAATGACCTGGTGGGTATTCACTATGTATCAGCAGCCCCAGGGTTAGATTCTTGCTCATGTGCTATGTTCTTTATAGACTTTCCTTCTGGCATATTATGTATGTGCCATATCTTGACGTGTCTTTGTGTCATCCAAAAATGATCCAAAATGAAAATAACTAATAAATAAGACAAACAAGATGAAATGTTTTAGTACATCATGCTGAAATGTCAAATCAGTATGGTTTCTGGCAATAGCCAATGGATGCTACTCAAAAGCACACCAATTTGGTTTACCTCACATCCTTTTCCAGATCTCAGAGTGTTCTTCGGCGCTCTCCTACTACGTCATATGGTTCGTTGATTTGATTGGTTGAAGTTAGCCCGTGATAGACAGATGGTTCATCCAATCACCTGCCAAGTATTTTTTGAAAGTGCCTGCCCTTTTCCAAACAGTTTCCAAAGGTAACTTTCTCAGAGGTTATGTGTAACAAACCATCTGGTGTGACAGGTTACCTGTGACCACAGTGGTAAGCTTTTATTTATTAACTCTCATCAATCATTTCATTATGATTAAGTGGCAGGAGGCTTTCCAAAACATTTCATTCCTTTTTGTTTTTCTTTTTCTTTTTCACAAAAAAGCAGAAGAGGCAAAGCTGATCCTATGACACTGTTTTGTGAATACATCTATTTCTGTGGGCCAAAAAAAGTGCCTGTCCAGAGGATTCTTACGGACAAAGCAACAAAACAAATAATTTCTTCTTTAAAATGCAACATAGTGTGTGTGTGTGTGTGTGTGTGTGTGTGTGTGTATCTCCGTGCTGTAATGCATTATTGCATTCTGTGAGTTCTTCCAATGCATTTGCAACTGTGTGTTTCTCCTGGCATATTTGTGAGTGTGTGTGCATGAGTGTGAACTTTACAAGATGGCTGCTACATGTTTCACAGGGTATGCGCCTAAGTGGTTTTTTAAGTGCTGTATGTGTTTGCTTGCACACATTATGTGTGTGTGTGTGTATGTGTTCGTGTGTGGCAGCTGTATGAAGGAGATGGTCTGTAATAAGAGTTTTGAGGGCCTCCTTCAGGCAGACACATCAAAATGCAAATGGAAGAGGCAGCCATTTTCAGTCCAAGAGTCAATGCTCTGATGTTTTCTGACCGATTGTGCCAGTGTGAGAGGCTCTGCTTGTGTCTGTGGAGTTTTTTTTTGTGGTAGAACCATCTTATAAAATGTTTTTGTATAAATGCTCCTACAACTTAATGATACGTGATCTAAACTGCTGAAACGACGGTTTGGAATTACAGTAACATATATACCATTGTCACCTGCGTGTAACAGCTCATGTGTCAGTTCAATCAGGACACTGCATTAATCCTCAGAGCGCAGTCTAACTATTGAAACAGAAGTTGAACCTTGTTTGAAGTTCTGAAGTTTAATACGGCACAATATTAACAAACTCCAGGCGGGCTGCAATGTGCTTTTTACTAAGGAGTGGCTTCCGTCTGGCCACTCTACCATACAGGCCTGATTGGTGGATTGCTGCAGAGATGGTTGTCCTTCTGGAAGGTTCTCCTCTCTCCACAGAGGAATGCTGTAGCTCTGACAGAGTGACCATCGGGTTCTTGGTCACCTCCCTGACTACGGCCCTTCTCCCCCGATCGCTCAGTTTAGACGGCCGGCCAGCTCTAGGAAGACTCCTGGTGGTTCTGAACTTCTTCCATTTACGGATGATGGAGGCCACTGTGCTCATTGGGACCTTCACGGCAGCAGATATTTTTCTGTACCCATCCCCAGATTTGTGCCTTGACACAATCCTGTCTCGGAGGTCTACAGACAATTCCTTTGACTTCATGCTTGGTTTGTGCTCTGACATGCACTGTCAAGTGTGGGACCTTATATAGACAGGTGTGTGCCTTTCCAAATCATGTCCGATCAACTGAATTTACCACAGGTGGACTCCAATTAAGCTGTAGGAACATCTCAAGGATGATCAGTGGAAACAGGATGGACCTGAGCTCAATTTTGAGCTTCATGGCAAAGGCTGTGAATACTTATNTGCCACCACCATGCTTCACTGTAGGGATGGTATTGGCCTGATGATGAGCGGTGCCTGGTTTCCTCCAAACATGACGCCTGGCATTCACGCCAAAGAGTTCAATCTTTGTCTCATCAGACCAGAGAATTTTGTTTCTCATGGTCTGAGAGTCCTTTAGGTGCATTTTGGCAAACTCCAGGCGGGCTGCAATGTGCTTTTTACTAAGGAGTGGCTTCCGTCTGGCCACTCTACCATACAGGCCTGATTGGTGGATTGCTGCAGAGATGGTTGTCCTTCTGGAAGGTTCTCCTCTCTCCACAGAGGAATGCTGTAGCTCTGACAGAGTGACCATCGGGTTCTTGGTCACCTCCCTGACTAGGGCCCTTCTCCCCCGATCGCTCAGTTTAGACGGCCGGCCAGCTCTAGGAAGAGTCCTGTTGGTTCCCAACTTCTTCCATTTACGGATGATAGAGGCCACTGTGCTCATCGGGACCTTCAAGGCAGCAGATATCTTTCTGTACCCATCCCTAGATTTGTGCCTTGACACAATCCTGTCTCGGAGGTCTACAGACAATTCCTTTGACTTCATGCTTGGTTTGTGCTCTGACATGCACTGTCAAGTGTGGGACCTTATATAGACAGGTGTGTGCCTTTCCAAATCATGTCCGATCAACTGAATTTACCACAGGTGGACTCCAATTAAGCTGTAGGAACATCTCAAGGATGATCAGTGGAAACAGGATGGACCTGAGCCCAATTTTGAGCTTCATGGCAAAGGCTGTGAATACTTATGTACATGTGATTTCTTAGTTTTTTATTTTTAATAAATTTGCAAAACTCTCTAAGAAACTTTTTTCACTTTGTCATTATGGGGTATTGTGTGTAGAATTTTGAGGACAGAAATGAATTTATTCCATTTTGGAATAAGGCTGTAACATGACAGAATGTGGAAAACGTGAAGCGCTGTGAATACTTTCCGGATGCACTGTAAATATTGATTATTTCTGATAGCCGAAGTTGAGTGTCATAGCTCTACTTCAATTTACACACATGCGTATTAAGACCCAGGTATTTGGTACTAATGTGTAAGATTAATATCGCTACAGTTATTTTGGTTCCCCGTATTTGATAATATAACTTTAACATGTTTCCACTACATTTACTTAAAGTTTTTTTGTCCCTCATGGCATCAGCTTCTGTACTTAACAATCAATTGGGACTAATCTTAATGTTAATAACAAATAACTAAAGTCAAAGTCTGGATCTTTGCGGAGCCTGGATCTGTGATGCGGGCCATCCACTGCCCCCGTGCTGCTGCTCGGCAGCCGCTGCTGTTATTGTTGTTTTTGGACTTATTATTAGTATTACTACTACCACATTGCTATTACTTTTATTTGTATTAACATTAATACTATTTCCACTACTGCTGCTTTACATCTGTATGTAGAACTGAACTGCGCTGTGCTACTGCATGTTCGCTTTCCTCATGCTCTCTCTCTCTCTCTCTCTCTCCCTCCCTCCCCTCTCTCTCAACCCAACCGGTCGAGGCAGATGACCGCCCACCCAGAGCCTGGTTCTGCTGGAGGTTTCTGCCTGTTAAAAGGGAGTTTTTCCTTGCCACTGTTGCTTGTGCTTGCTCTTGGTGGGAATTGTTGGGTCTCTGTGCACATAAGGAGTCGGTCTAGACCTGCTCTTTATGACAAAGTGCCCTGAGATAACGTTGTTATGATATGGCGCTATATAAATAAAGCTGAATTGAATTGAATGTTACTGGAATTTTCTGAAAATAGTTCCCAACAAATGCACTACTTCCTGTCACGCGGCAGCAGGCAGAGGACCCAAGCGCAGACAACGCAGGCAGGCAGGAGTTGAATCAAAGGTTTATTTAACCTAACTTAAATCGTGCTGGCAGGTAGACCAGCAGATGAACACTGGTAAATCCAAATAAAACTGAAGCATGAAAACTCATGGAATCTAGGGAACAACAAAACACACTGAACACGAGCAGCAGACGTAAGACATGCACAACGACAATGAACCAACAAGGAACAAAAGACAGGGACCAGTATAAATAAGGATCAGACTAACGAGGGGACCAGAAGCAGGTGAGTAAATGACAACAATCAGCACTAGGGGAAAACACTAGAACAGAAACACACGGAAACCAAGACAAACGAAACTTCAAAATAAAACAGGACACGACACAGAGTCCACATCAAAACACTAAAAGTCCAGATCCTGACACTTCCTCCTATTTGAGTAACGTTTTATAAAGTCTACGGTAACCAGCTGTTGAAATGAAATAAAACAATATATCTGTGAGCCGTTTTAAAGATTTACGTCTTCAGTAGGAAACAAAGTGCTTGGAGCTGAGTGCCAGAGGCAATTTAGGGAACTTGCCTCAGTGCTGCACCATTGATTCAACACCACAACCCAGGAAAGTCAAACAACATAATAATAATTGTGTTATTCTTAAACCTCCATTAAGTTTTTGGCCACTTAGGGCAGCTATAAACACAACGCTTACACATTATCACCTTTTAAGTTCATATAGTAGCCGCAGCAGCCACAGAGCAACATTATTATTCACTTGGAGTCGTGTTTGTGTCCACCTCTTCAATGTAAATCCAATGTTCACTCTTCTTTTCCTTTTCTGGTTTGGTCTCCACCGACTCTTGAGAAAAATGTATGTCTCTTTAGCTGCTAAATGCTCCACTATGTTCACCAGCAAGTCTCTAACTGTTGAGCTGACAGACGCTAAAACACTCTGCAGAGGCGAGAGGAACTGCAGAGTTTGTGATAATTCTCTGTTAGTTAGTTAGTTAGTTACTATGAGCATCACCTTTCACATACAAGTAGCAATTTGATTCATTGTTAATATAAAATTATTGATTCACGTACCTTCAAGGCAAATTTATACTTTCCACATCTGCATAGCTGTGAGAGCTTGTATAAGTGCCCTGAGATAACTTTATGATCTGGCGCTATATAAATAAAACTGAATTGAATTGAATTGAATATACGCCTAGAACAAGCTGCATATGTGGACAACCCTATCACCAGACAAGAACATCGACATTGGACAATTCTGGATAAACCTCGGATTATGTCCAATGCCAACATTTTGAAAGTTACTTCTTTCTTCAATATCTGCGAATGGCATCTATAATATCTTTAAAGTTAGGGAAAGATTGTGGCTACTGTTCAAAAAAGAAAATTTCCCTCGCACGAAATTAGGATGTCCTACACGCCTATCCACCAAACTGTCAGGGTTAGGGTCCTTTCCAATGAATTGGAATGCCTCCATATATGCAGACACAAAATGTGTTAAGTACACTGTTGTGTCTGATCTGTTTTGGAGTATATCACACATCCCATTCAATCTGCCTATTAGATATCTTGTGTATAAAGTTGACATTTACTTTGAGAGTGGTGCTAAACAAAAGCTCATGGAGTGTCAAAATTGGAAAGTGGTCAACCTCAAATTTTGGCCTGACAGTGGTTCTAGGGGAAAGGTCAGCAAAAATCTTCAGGATTTATCCTCTTGGACCATGAATATCCACAGCAAATTTTGTGGAAATCCTGACATGTGGTTTGTCTAGTTTTAACTTGTCATGGATAACAGTGTTAGACAGGAGAAATTTAGTCTTGCTGTTGGCACAACAAGACTGGTGTCTGAGAATATTATGAAACATGTTCTTGGGACCATGAATACACATCCCATATTTTATTGCAATTTCATGGCAATCTTGCCAGTTCTTGTTAAGATGCTGTTGCACAAAGAGATGTTCTAACCCCACACCCAACTGTGATGGGAAACTTCAGAGCCTGCCACTAGCAGGAAAAAAAGCAAATGCAACAACAAAACATGTCAGACAGCTACAGTATATTTTGCAAACTCGATGCACAGAGCATCTCCAGCTGGACAGACCAAAAGCCCAGTCTGTCTGCCTCACTGGCCTTAAGGTGACTAAGTTGAAAAGAAAAAGAAATAATAAGAAAGACTCAACTGTTGAGAGGACAAAAAGTGAACACTGTGAGACAGAACATGAAATATACATGTCAAAGGAAGCGCATTCTCCCTGTTGAAATGTAGGACATTATACACAGCCATGCTTCAAAACACAAAGTTTGACATTTGTGTCTGTTTGGGTTTGGTAGAAAACGGGTAAATTAATGTACGGAGAGCATGTGGTTGTGTGTGTGTGTGCCATTAAATGTCTGTCAGATCTGTCAAACAGGTTATCTGATGTACATAAATCAGACTTAAATGAGAAAAGGTACACACATCTATGAATTACACCACATGCATTGAATAAGATGAATAAGTGTTGGTTGGGCTGTCTATATTCTGCTCAGGGTGTCATTGACATGGGTGTTGGAAGGTTTTTACAACATGGGTTTTGTTGTTATAGATTGGGCCATTGGTTCTATCAGTTATGATTACACTACACTCACTTAGTAATTGGTAAGATCTGGAAACACGCCAACATCAACAGTTCAACAGGTCAAGAAACGCGAGCAGTCAGACGATCAAACCCTCAGGTTACCCAGTTATTTAGAAGAGGGAATGTACAGTAGATTTATTGCCCAAACATCTATTACAGTTTACAGACCCACCTCCTGGCTCAACTTTGACCTATGGTACTAACTGTACTTTTTTTCCTGTAAAATGTGGGATTACTACCAATCACACACACTTTCTGTGGATATAAAGTGCTAGCTTATCTGGTAAAACTCTTGGTTTGTTTACAACCTGTCTGTGTTATGGGTCCTGTTTGTTTTCCTGTTGTACCAGTTTTTAGCGATGAGACCACAGCAATGTCTTTGGTGAGTACAGTGTTGATATCCAATAGAACCAATGGCCAGAGCTACAAAAATAAAATCCAACTTGGTTGCTTGGTTGTCATTGTCCTATTGATTGGTTCCAGACATCAAGAAGGTGGGTCTTATCTAATATGAGACTGTCAGAGACGGACGGCAAAAAGAAGGGGGAGGAAAGAAACACAAAAACAAGAAAGTTAGCATGCTGCAGAAGTTACTCCTAAGTAGAGACTGTGATGGACCATGAATGATAACCATCATCCCTGAAGTATTTTGGTTTAGTTTCTCTCTGTGTCTATTTTTTAACCTAAATGAACTGAAACCAACACAGAGCTGTGAGCGATTAGTGTATGGTTGCCGAGAAGCAAGAGGACACCGGGCCCCACTCCCACCACCCAGCACGAGGGAACCTACTGCGACAGAGTTCAGATAGGACCTGATAGGGGTTCAGGTAGGACCTGCATTCTTTCCTTGGCCTTGGTTAGTAGCTGGTATAGCCACAAGGCTTGGTGTTAATTAAATCACCTAGTTGTAACAACAAGTCATTTCTCCAGGTCTACCTGTGCCTGTAAAACAACAGAAAACTCATTTTGGCCAAACTAAAACATTGCTTGATTTAGGTATTCCCTCACAGTGTTACCTGCGTTGTTGGTGCATTTCTGTGTGCAGGCTTTTTAAATCAATTTTATTTTACATTTGTTAACACAAAACCATGCGATAAGTGACAATAACAAGAGCAGATGTGATGCTCAATGTGAAGGATCACTTATCTCAAGGAGGCGTCAAGTCTCTGCAAGTATCTAATCACACCGTAGTTCAATGAATGAAAGTAAATGACTGCCTGCAAGGTGGAAAAAACATTTGGAAGTCTACATCATGATTTGGCAAATAGTAAAGTATGTGTGATATTTGTATTTATTGATTTCATTTGATAAGACCAGTGTACTGTCCCTATAAGGAATTGCAGATTTTACAGACTGGACCCCATAAGCTGCTGTCACCAGACTGGTATGATTTGTGTGCTGAGCCATTGCTATGAAAATATTGAAAAACATAATCAGAAAATCAGCACAGAATTGACTTGATCCAATTTTAACAAACAGGGAGCGTTAACCTATCAGTCTGCGCCTAGTTGTAGTATCCAGGTTCAGTAGCCCAGTGGTGTTTGTCAGCTGGTCTGCCCTGCTGCAAAAATAACACCAAGCAGGTTTTGCTTACATAAAATACTGCTGCAATAGCTTCTTTATCAATATTTAATGCCCTCCATCTCCCTGTTAGGACCATTCCCTCCTCTCCCTGCCCTGCTGCTGGGATACAGGATGAGGAATCTGGGAAGAAGGAAGTTAAGAACAAGTGAGGCTGCAGAGAGATAATTAACAACAAAGAAGAAAATGGACAAAAAACCATGAAAGGAGGGAGAGAAAGGCAGGAAAGCACAGCAAGAGGAAGTGAAAAACAACCAAAGTAAAGAAAGCTGAGGGAGAAAGAAAATTAAAAAGTGGTGAGTTTCTCCAGGACCTGGTAGCCGACCCCACTCTGCCGGCCTCACACTGACACCGCTGTCACAGAAAACTCATAAATAGCATTAAGAATGCATCAGAGCTGTGGTAGCCATGCTCCTATTGTGAGATGGGGATGAGAGTTATGTTGAGGAAAAGAATGGAGCGCGTCTATGAATTATTGACAGTGCTGTATCAAAAGCAGCAGGAGGATAATATTTTTGTTGTTCAGTGAAAGCAAATGCTGGCTGGCCAGGCTGGAGACTGCCAGGCAAAACTGTCTGCCTTTGCTTCTCTATATAGAAATGTAGAAAATCTCAAGGGAAAATGTAGTTTTTGTTAGTCTTTTTGACTGTATGAATTGTTTACCACTGTCCACTATTCTATTTTTCTTTCTTCTTTTTTTCTACATGCCAGACAAATGTCTCCTCTGGAATTGTAAATGCTTCATGATTATCAATCATGAACTTGATATAATGTCCTGTAATGACAGAAGAAACCTTTACAAGTGATTCTAACTGGATGAAAGGCTGACAAAAAGTCCCAGAAAAACAGCGATGATGTGAAATTCATCTGAGTTCTTTTTTCTAGAAGAGCCTTGAGGTCACTGTGTTCTTGTCTTCGACTGAACAGTCAATGGCTTTGTCTTTTATACCAGACTCATAAAGTGCCTCTCTTTCACTGCTGCACGTCAATAACCCATGGCAACCGCATTGGCTTTGTTTCAGTTGCTGCCACGTCAGTCAAAGAGACAAGTGAAGTGAAATCCAGGAAAGGCTTTAGCAAACAGATGAGTGCCAGACTATTTTCAGGTCCTGGCTAGGAGGTTTTCAGATCTGAACCACTGAGCCTGTCCATCTTCCTAGATGGTATTCATCCTGTCTAATGTCTATAATTACCCCAATGATGTGCTTGACACAGAGGAGTCAGCAGTTTTAATCAGGCATGAGGTGCTGAGGAGGATCACCTCAGTGTGAGCATGTGGTCATAGGTTTGTTCATGGGTTATGCTTCCTGCCACTACTTAGCACAAACTCTGTCGGTGGTCACTGCTGATATACCAGTGAGAGCAGGAGACGCCAAAAGCATGGGCACAAGCTGTGCCCCATTCAGTGGGTTGTTTGCTTTGGAATCAGCTTATGAAGTGAACTGAAGGTGTGGACCTCCGCACATGAAACAGTCTACAGAGGACTGAATTTATTCAACTTAGCATCATTGCGAGTTCCTATCTCTAGCCTCACCACCAATCTAAAGAAACCTAAAGAAAAACTACAATATATCACATCTTGGGTTTTATTTTTGTGGCTCTGGTCATCAGTTTGATCAGTTTTGATGACATTGTACTGCAACATTGCTAAAAATAGGTCCAACGAACACAGAGAAAGTACAATCAAAAGTGAGCACACCCTATGATTTACAAAATTGGCCTGGGACTTTTAACTCAGACCTGCCCACTAAAACCCACTGGGAGATACACCACCACCCATTCAAACCATGTCACACCCTTTAAGAATTGCATAGTAAACAGATATTTGATTTCTTAAATGAACTATGATGATTTCTAGAACGATACATGAAATAGAAGTCCCTGTAAAATGTTATATATTTATAATAATATATTTATATAATTGTGCAGTGTTCTAATTGTTATTTACAGATCAGATTTTATGGTGATGTTAGCTGGACAAAATACTGTATCAGAAATACAATTTCATAATGCAATACTTTCTCAAAAATGACTATACGTATAAGTGAGTCAACAGACAAGCATCAGTCATCCTGGCTGAGTGATAATTCTCTGAGGGTTTGGAACTATGAGCAACACCTTTTACATTACAGGTAATAATTTGATCCATTGTTAATATTAAAAATATTGAATACTGCAAGAGAGCCATTTCTGCTTTACATCTCTCTTTGACTTTCAAGGCAAACAGTTCCAGTGCCAGTCGATCTGACTGATGTTCCACAACTGACTCTACCCAACATGAAGAGGGACCTTTCTGTCGTGACCTCATGATCTGCCAGGTCAGATCTGAACATGGTGCTGATGAAGGTGTCCATATGATGAAGTCGAGCTGTGGTAACAGTCTTACTCACTACTGTGAGTGTACGGAATTTATTTTATTAAACTATTATTACTACTATCATTACTATGTTCAATTATATTTGATAGATACAACGTAGTATACATAGTAACCCCGTACCACATAGCTTTCGACATGTCTGGAATTTCACTCAAAAAGCATCCTCACAAAAGGAATTTGGCATTATTGAAAAACTTTAGTTGACAAGTATGACACAGCAAAATAACAAAGTGTAGGCTCAGTGCTATGTCATGTTCCATCTGACTGCCGGTAAAATCCAGTTGTCTTTTACTGGAGTCCTTGTTCTTCTTCCCTGACTTCCTTTAAACTTTCTCAAGCAGTCAATTTGTTCACACAGAACAAACATAAACCAGAGTCAGTAGACTTTGTTCTACTTGGTAAATGTCGGAGTGTAAAAAAAAATCAAACAAAAAGCTCAGAGCTCTTTCTTTCCAGCAGCTTTCCAGGCAATGAGTGGAGGTTGTCTCATTCACTTTGTCCCAATTTCACCCCAGAGAGAGGGAGAGATTAGGACCACTTTTAGATCAAATCTGCTCCATCTGTCAGTGCTATTAGAGAAACTGACCAGCATCACTGCCTCAGACCATCACACACACACACACACACACACACACACAATCACACACACCTTTTTTACCCACCAGCAGCATCCCTTCCACTGCCATCACCACCAATCTGGCTCCACGGGCCCTCAGGGAGGTTGCGGTGCAGCTTCGGTTAGCTGGTAGGTGGGAGCAGTATAGTGGTAATTCAGACAACACTCACCAGAGTGTCTCGACCATATGTGGTGTGCTTGGCGTGGCCGACGCCCGATCAGGGTGTACCGTCTGCCTGCAGTCCCATCAGGCCCTGCATGGTGTTTGTTCCTGTCACGCCATCTGCACCACCTGTGGAGAGAGAGGGGGAGTGTGGAGGGAAAAAAAATCCAGAAAATCGTCAGAAACTGTTGGCTAGTGGAAAGAAACAAGCAGGACTGGGAGCACAAGTCTTTAGTTTTGGACCTGGCATGGAAGAACAGAACAACCATATAATGAACATTGGTTGACATTAAAGGCATACTCCAACAATTTAGTATTGTACCTTCATAAAGTTAAAAGAAAGAAAATAAGATAAAAGAAAAAAAAGACTAGTCAAAATCAAAGCAGCAGAGGCTGAGATATCCTAACTTTTAGTACCTAGTATGAGCCAAGCTCCAAAAACACTGGATCCTACACTTCTCTCAAATAATGTCTTTTGTGGACGGATCTACGGTATGTCTTTCAAACTTCATGCACACAGTTTTTAATATAGCTTTCTTTTAAATTTAACTATAAAGGAAGGAGTCTGTCTGTCCTTTGGTTTTCTTGACAACCGTTCGTCTGACTTCACACTTGGCGGGTGTATTGCTGAGGACCCAAGGGGATACTGCAAGCAGCCATACTGCATTTCTCAACAATGTAGCACTTTCGGCCCGCTCCGAACGGGCATGCACCCAGACAACGCTGCAAGTAGCAATACCAGGAGCCAAGCTATTGGCCTGTTCCTAACGGCCATGTGTTCCAAACGGGCATGTGTTCCAAATGGACACACGTTCCGAACGAGTACTGCGCTAGTAATAATAAACAATATTCAAAAAATATGCAAAGATAATTTTGCAATAACGTATGATGTGGTGAAAGTATATATAAAAACAATAGAGCAGAATTTCAAGTTTTCCAAATTGCAAAATGGAGTTACCGCCAATGAGTTCATTATTTTGTGTTTGTCCATTTCTCACCCTGAAAAACATTATTCAAAAATGTGCATAAAGTAGAAACAGAGTCAAAGAGCCACTGACATCTTCTCTGGGCTTCTAGGGGTATCTTGGCTTAGGTGTGGAGATTACAAACCAGGAAGGGAGGGTTGTAATGAAAAGATGCTCTGAGGTTCATTATGTCAGAAGTGTCAGATCAAGCATTTCTTAAACAGGGAGTAATGCCCTGTTCACACATATGTTGGGCGTGTTCAGCATGTAATATACATCAGATCTGATTGGTCAGTTACACTGGTTCACAACAAAGTAGTTCATTTACGAGCAATGTTTTTCATGTCTTTCTAATTCAAGTCCAAGGTAGCTTGTCCTGGTAGTTGTATTGTAGAGGATTGGGAAGCTGTGACAATCAGCTTTTTTCCATTTTGTTTGAAGTTCTTTTACATATGGATTGGATTAGATGATGATTGGTTGTCTCAGAGGACATTTCCATTAAGTTGAACCTTTCTCAGCTTTTCCACATCGCGTCACGGGTAAACTTTTGACTCTTAGAGTAGTGGTGGGCAGCACCAGCATGTCAAATAACAAGCATGACAAATCTTCAGTGTTTGAGTCGTACGTGTGAATGAAGAAGTCTTTATATCTCGGCCTCTGCTGCTATGATGTTAACCATTCCTTTTTAAATATGTGTCTTGTGAGTCCCCCAACTTTATGGAAGTGCAATGCTAAATCACTTCAGTGCCCTTTATGAAGGAGAGGTGTTGTGGGGTGGACAAGGAGCTTCGAGTAATTTTATAGAGCCTTCAGAGAGGAACTTTGACACCACAAATAGAAGAGGGCCCAAACTGGACAGCAGTGAAGACATTTCAAACAATAGATGGAAGTCCAGTGAGGTTTTTCTGCCATTTTATTCCAGCTGTTTGGGGTTCTTTCAGAAATACTTAACTTATGGTATACACAGGTATATGAAAGAGGTTTCATTTTTACTCATAGAAGTAAACATGTTTCAATGTCATGTCATTGAAACATGTTTACTACTATGTCTACTATTACTACTATGTAACTATATTGAGTTTAATGACTATAACTTAGTAACATAGTTCTCGTTATTGGGAATTCATTTCAACCTAAAACCCAATACCACAATCAGTTTTAGTGCTCTCCAGATCCATAATGTTTCTAAGTTGAGTCCAGTTCAATTACTTTTGTTAGTGTACCGACAAACTGATGAGAACAGATCTGGGCAAGAAAATGCCCCTGAAAATATTTAGCTGTTAGCTAAGGGAATGATTTGGCACATGACTGGGCATAAGGGCCAGGGGCTTGCATGGACCAGAGCCATACCGTTTAACTGTTAGCAGCAGGGGGTAACTGGCACCAAACTGGACAGCAGACCGCACCCAGGACTGGGCACGAGGACAGGGGGAGGAAAGCAAGCCAGAGGCTGTGGGCTTCCATGAAGTACTGCTGGGTGCCGCTTTAGGTGCAGTTCTGCTGGAGCTGCCAAGTGAAGCTGTTACAGCCTAATGGCTGCATCTGTCCCCTTGCATGCATGACTCAAAGAGAAAACAGCAAAGACATTTAAGAAACTAATGGACTCTTCATACTGTAAATACAGATGTCATGTCAAGAGTGAAAAAAAAAGGCAGACAAAGGTAGAAAAGTCTTACATATCTTGGTGTCTGCATGCAGTAGAATATGCCATGTGTATTTGCATGCTGTGCAGTGCCATCATATGCTGCCTTGGCTGCATTGATTCTGTAGTGACATTATGAGTGATTTTGGCAAAGCTGTGGATGTTGATGGCCTGGTGGGCCCAGCGACAGATGCTCCTCCCCTGCTCTGGGTCCTGGGACAATGCAAGAACGAGAGCAATACAAACAATAATAATAATTCAGTGCTTATTGTGATTGTACTCACCACTCAACAAGCATATAACAAGTAAATCAGTTGTCAGCATTTAATTGTTGGATGGCTGACTAATGTTTCTCCACAAAGTCTAGTTTATAGAAAGAATTACAGTGCCAGTCCAAACAAAACTGCCATTATTAATGGATATATGACATTCATTTGTCTTTTGACTCTTTTTTTTGTGAAGCATCTCACCTGGTTTACACACATCTACACACAACGGGAGTAATTTTGGGTTCAGCTTCTTTCTCAAAGACACTTTGACATGCCTTTGTTTCTACATATTATATGCAAAAGTCCAGGATATTGGAGAAGTGCTCTTACAGAGTTTATACTGCAGTAGCATTCAGCATTACCAATCAGCATATGACTGTATACAGTGCTGATTAATACCATAGATTGGGCCTGAATGCAGCAGTACTAATCAATATTTTTATATCAATGATGGAGTCTGGCTGTACCTAGCATACTATTATTTCCTAATTAGCACTGTACACAAAGTACAGCTGACGCTCATGGGAATGTCATTAGTGTTGCAGGTATTTGGTCACAAACCAAAGTATTGGTTTATGACCAAATGCCTGCAACACTCCAAGTAAAATGTTGATCTTATGATGGCGCTAGAGGAAAAGTTAAGGGATCAAGTTATTACAATTCATCCTGGGGGGGGGCATGAATGTCTGAACCAATTTTCATACAGGAGTATGCACGTACATCCAGACCAAAGAGGGCAGGTACTGAGCTGCTGAGCAAATCACGAAATAAACAAATAAACAGCTTGCATACTGCAGGGCTCCAATGTCCACTCCTTTATTGCACCGAGGTGACGTTTCTCATGTCTGATGAACAGCAGTTGTGCTCAAAACGTCATCTTGGTGCAATAAATAAGTGGACATTGGAGCCTTGCAGTGTGCGAGTTGTTTGTTTCGTGAACCAATTTTCATGATCTCATGTGTGTGATAGAGGTAAAGTGACAACACCCCATTTGATGACGTCGTACTAAACATTTTGAGGTAGCCTGATCTAAATGGCCCAAAATGTTTATGCCAGTAACTAATGGAAAGGATGCTACCGAGGTAACCTGTTACACTGCTCATTATACTGTACAGTATGTGCAAAATAGTCTTCCAATAACCTAAGTTACTACTTTCAAATCACACTACATTTATGTTATATTGTATGTCATTGCTTGAAATGGCAATATTATTTCCTAAAGCAATTTTTTGTACAATTGCTCTGTCTCAGTTTTCACAAAAGAGTTTCAATTTGCAAAACTCTTAACACAAAATGCTCTACTCCCAGTTTTGGCCTCAAAGTCTCACATAGGCACCTAAAATGAAAACACTGGTATCAAATTAGGTAATACATCACACAATAAGTTTATCATTGCATGAACGCTGTACATGTTCATCACTGAATTTTACTCATTGTTTCATTTTAAAATAAAATGTATTATCAAATATTATTAAATAATGTAACAACAAGGTCTGCTATGATCATGTCCCCGAGATTATACAAATAGCAACGAGAAAAACTTTTTTATTGCAGAAATGAATCATCATTTTTGCAGTATGCTTCAACAGGCTTTATTTCCAGGTGCACAAAATGAAACTAAAGTAATTCTAGTAATGCAGTACAAAACTATACATATGCACTATACATACTTGTATAGGATAGGTTTTGAACAGTAATATGTAAACATGCACTGAGTTTTGGTGGTGGTTGAGTTTGAGTGAGAAAACAGTTCATGAAATGTGAAAGAAAGCAATGAAAATTGATCCACAGTGTAGTCCACATTGACATTGACTTCTGTTGTGCTGAATGTGTAAATAATTGAACTCGGTGTAGAGAAAAAACTGTAATGATGATTGTGATTGTTGGTCACTGCATCAGTTTACTGTTTCTGTTCTGTATCAACCATAGCGTTTTTATTCAAGACCTGTACCATAGATATCTCAATCACTTGTAAGTTTACTGTAACGTAAGGATAAATACTTGCAAAGATATGTTGTATATATTCAGAGATCTTTACGTTTAGTATAAACATTGGAACTTGTGCTAGTATGAGGTGGCCTGAAGAATGACCCAGTGATTGAGTATTTTGAACTTTATATGTACTGTAAGCACGGCACTTTGTATTAGCAAGTCAGTTTGACTCTTTGGATTAAAAGTTTTGCACACTGACATTCTGTTACATTTCTGATACATTTCTTCAGTCAGTCAGACTGGAGAACCGTGCTTCTAAACCTGCAGACACTCCAAGACACCCTGCAAGACATTTGTGTAGGTATGATATCACTACCATGTCAACATGGTAGTGTTCCTACCTGATCATGGCTATTTACTTACGTTATTACTTAAAATTACATTTGGTTGCACACACATTTTTATTAATGAGGCCCCTGGAGCATTTTCTACCCGCCTTCTCATCCTCAGACTCTCAGGTTGAGGCCCAAACCTCTGCTAGGCTTGACATTTCCTGCTGGATGTTTTCCCAGCACTTCAAATTCAGCCTCAACAGGACTAAGTAGCTCTGTTTTATTGGAGAGCTGCCCTCCAAAAGACCTCTCTATCACTATTGACAAGACAATACTGACTCCTGTCCAGACAGCCAAGAAGCCTTTTTGATGTGTAACCAACTGTGATGCAATACCCATAACGCAGCCCTGACCTGATCCTCTGCACTGCTGGTTTTGACTACAGTTTTTTTATTCCAAACTAAACACTATACCAGTAGATTTCACATGCACAGTACCAACTAGAGAAAGGAGACTAATTAATAAAATCAACTGGCATGCTGTATGTTAGTATTAGAACATGTACACTCTTGTGTCTGTGTCAGCAACATAAAGCAGAGGCAGACTGTACAAATAACAATGGCGGAAAGGTTTGAAGAGGAACTACTAAACTACCACGGTGGTGTTGCCGCCAGTGTCAGTCTACCACTTTGGTCTAGATTAGGGGTTTTCAAAGTCTGACATTATGGGCACCCCTCAGAATAAAAGTGAGTCAACTACACCCCCAAAGACTAAATTAAGACAGAAACCATAGGAAACATTACCTGGTAAACACCAGTATTTTGACATTTTCATTGCTGTTTTTACTTTTAGCTCAAAGCATCACTGTATCTTAGTACAGACTCTCAGAGCTGCTAGCATGGCTGTAGACTCTTAAGGTGTATTTACACATGCACTGCTACCCTGAACTTTTCCGGACATTACCCGGGTGAGCTGTATGTGTGAACACAAATGTCAGAATCAGTTGAACTGGACATTAACCGGACTTCACCCTGCCAGCTCCCTAGTACAACGTCTGTGTAATGTCCGATTGAGTCATTGTCCGGAGAATTCACGGTGAGCGAGTGGGAGTGCTGATGACATTGATGACATTGCATGGAGTGTAGCTGCTCTTTCTTTGATATTGTGGATACAACCAAATACGTGTAGTATTGATATCAATGCAAAAACAGTCATCATTACTGATGAGTCTTCCTGCTTGTCCTGCATGCTCTACCAGGCTCCACCCCTCATCCTAAACCAAACAAAGTATTTCCAGTAGGTGAGAACGCGTCTGAAAGGGCAACTCCAGACAATGTCCGGACCTGATTCTACAGACATTGTCCAGAGTTTAAATGAGAAAACTTTAGTCTTGTTCTGTTATAATCTCAACATTAACAATACAGTTACTGCCTTATGTTTGCCATGGTTAGTTATGATTACATCGCACAAAAACTGAGGTTGTAGCTTGTGTTGTGACTGCATACGCATGTGTCATTTAAGTATATACAGCCATACACCGTTTTTTAGCACTCCAACATTTCCAGCATGTTCCAGTCGTCTGCGACAACGACCTTTAATAGGTTGTTGGTTTGGGACCAGTGTTTATCCTATGGAGGTTGAATGCACTTATTGTAAGACACTATGGACAAAGGGACAAGGTCACCACTCTACTCTTTTTCTTTTCAACTCCATAGTGGAACAAAATTCACTCTTCAAGAGGTACTTGATGTTTTTGTTGCTTCAATGATTTATATCTTGTTTTTATCCCTTATTTACCCCCTGATGTTGTTTCAGTAGCACTTCTTTCCCTGATCATTCCAGGTGTATATGGATATTTGCTACTGTCAGGAGACAATGGCTCTAATAGCTTTGACCTCCTTACTACTGATTGCTTGTAATCTAGGTAGTGAAAATGATTCTGTTACACTCATTAAAAGTTTCTCTGGAGCGATGGTTACATTAGCTAAGTAGAAAGGCAAATTTGTAGTGCATTGGCATTCTGGAACTGAAGACAACATTTCAACTTTTTTTTTTTTCCGTTTGAAGAATGTGTAGCATACATTTCCCTCTGCTCTCCTTGTATTCCTTTACTTTGGTCCACCCTTCTTTTCTCTCAAATTCAAATGTGGCTAAAAAGCTGCATTTCATGAAACACACATCGTGCACTAAAGCTGATACATTAGGTAGGTAAAATATTCCCCTATATCTTCAACCCCCAACCATCCCCTCTGCTCCCCACCCACATACACAGATACAACTGCTTTAGCCAGGTATCTCTTCTCAGCTTGTGTACAAAAATAGAGGTTGATAGTGAGAGGTAACACCCCCCCCACACACACACACACACACCCACCCCTGTGATTTTAATACATTATATTCAACTTGGTGCTCATTTGCAAGCCGATGATAAATAATTAGCATAATTGGCACTACCTTGCTAAATCCTGTAGGGTTGCATTAGGGAAGAATAATGGTTGTGTCACCCCCTCACCTGCTGCTTTTATTTCAGCATCATGTCCTTGAACAGCAGCAAATGGGCAGCATAATAATTACACAGAAATGCTGACCCCTTTTTAATTTTTCAGTTTATTTTACACATTAAAAATAAACTTTTGTCCAAAGTGCTACTGCAGGCATTAATCAGTGCTTTCATTTCCAGAAGGTTAAATTACTGTAAATGTACCAAAAATCTCTCAGACAACTTCAGCTCATTCAGAATGCTGCTGCTATTCTCCTCACAAAGACCAAGAAAATATCACACCAATTCTCAGGTCTCTTTACTGGCTTCCAGTGTGTCAGGGAATAGAGTTTAAAGTACTGCTGCTCGTCTCTCTGACTGTCTTTTACCATATTAACCCTCTCTGCCTCTCAGGTCGTCAGGTAGAAGGCTGCTAACTGTTCCCAGAGTGCAAACTAAACATGGGGGAGCAGCATTTAGTTACTGTGCACCACAGAGCTGAGACAAACTTCCAGAGGGTATTAGACTTGCACCAAGTTTGACCACCTTTAAATCCAGGTTCAAAACTTTTATGTTCTGCACTGCCTTTGCCTGAACCTTAAATACTCATCATAGACTATCTTGCCCTCCTATTCTGTATTTATGTCTCTCTCTCATAAAAAAAAAAAAAAGGTTTTAACGCATTATGTAAAGCACTTTGAATTGTCTTTGTGTATGAAATGTGCTATACAAATAAACTTGCCAAGTCTTCTTCTGCATGGCTAAATACCGCATTTGTAACTAACCCTTTAAGCTTGAAACATGCTAGTTTTGCTTGCAATTAATAGCAGTAGTTTTCTTTTGTGTTCCTTTGTACACCTGATTCGCTCTGATTTATGGTTCCTATTAGCAAATGAAAGTGCCGCTGTTTCATAAAGTGGCTTCTTATCTCTTTTATTATTGGACTTTATGAGCCTGTGTGTAAGCTCCATTTCCCACTGCTAGTGAGTGGATACCTGTGCCTAGAAATGTCATGAGTGGGCTTATTTATATAATTATTCTTGAAGGTTACCTGCTCTCATCATAGTTCACAGAGTCTGTTAAGTCCTGTTCAAATTAGAAGAGGCTCAATAATTAATCGTGCTGTCAGCATCAAACTTCAGCTTGCAGTCTTCGATTTTTTCCCCCCACTCTTCATACTTGAAGTCAGCTGTTGAGACACTCCTGAGACACTTGGGAGGGTTCTTGGTCAAATGAATCCTTCAATCCTGTTCAAACAGGCCCTGCAGTGTTATGAGCCTTACACACCAGGGACGTGACGAGTAAACGACACAAAAATGCAAAATAAAACATGGATGTATGGATAGATAGATAGATAGATAGATAGATAGACAGATACTAGAAATACGACACTGGAGCACTCATATAAAGCCTGTGTGTGCGCTCCAGTGTCTTGTGTTACTCTGGGTAGTCTTTGTGCAGTGCCCTGCAGCTAGAAAGCTACAGAGTGCCTCCCGTATTTGATTAACATGACGAGCCAAACCTGCTCTGACACTGCTGCCTTTCTACCAACTCTACTGCATCCAACAGAAACTACATCAGCTGCTCACTATCCTGCATCCGGCCATGCTGCTCCACACGTTGTCATTTAAGTGTCCTTTGTCATATCATACAGGGTGATGAGAAACACAAACAATCAACAGGTCCGCCATTGCCTTTAGGAGTTGTTACGAGACGTCCGCTCAGCACAACGTGATTGGATACGGAAAAAAATGACGCCACCTTTTGAAAACGTAATATTCTTGTTCTGTGTGAAAGTACTCATGACAAAAACAACAGTTAGAAAAAATATATTGAAATGCAAATTAATCGCACGAAAAAAAACGCCTCCAGTGTGTAAAGCCCTTTAGCTGCACAAGTAAAAAATGAAGGCTAAGATACATATTTCATGCGTTCTTCTTCAATGTATTTTCCAAACCAGCTAAGATTCCCTCTTTGTTTGAACTGGGAGTATGTTAATTTATTTGCCACAGTGGAGAGATTCATTGTTGGCACATACAGGTTATGTTGCTGCAACTAGCATGCTGGAGGTATACCACTACAGGTGAGTATAGTGTCCAGTAGCGGCACCAAATATCTGTATGATGTCTTTCCATCAGTTCTTAGAAATGTCACCAATTGCTGTAAATTGCTTCCGTGTTGTGTCTTTATCTACATTTTATCATCTTTATTAGCTGGTTCAGACATGGGGTTTTAAGCTTGTTTGCCTCTGTTTGGTCACAGAGAAGAACGGTTCCAGTCAGATACAGAGCTTGTTTTCGGGGTTGTTGAGTGGATCTGTGTATTGATATTGCATCTCTTTGTGGTCATTGTGTGTCTCTTTCTAGTCGTTTTGAGTTTCTTTGTGGTTGTTTTGCGTCTCTTCGTAGTTGGTTGAAGATATAGGTTCATGAGCACAGGCATTGGAAACAAATGTAATCCTGGTGGTGGTAGCGGTGTTTTCCTCAAAATGTGTGTTTCCCAATTGAAAAAAGGCTTATAGATATTACTTTATGTTAAATGATTTGTGGGCAATGAAGTCCCTCAAGCAAAATATTAAACTGTTAAACTTGTTCTGCAGTATGAGGCTGCTGAAATTTGCCAAGCATGGCTACAGAATATTTTGTATTCATAATCTTTATCATTTGTTTACCTCAGTGTGTTGGCCATAGAAATGCATTACTGAGTGCTGCTATAGAACATAAATATGAAAGGGCACATGGATACAAAAGCTACAAATGCATAGTATCCATGGAGAGATGGACAACACTGACTGGCTGAATCTTAAAAGCCAAATACTGTCTGTATAACTCTAGTGATCAATGAGTGTGTGCATGTGTGTTTATGTATGTCTTTCTCTCCCTCTGTCTCTCTGTCCTTTTCTAAAAAGAAATAGCCCCTTTTCATGGCTAAAGGTTAGCATTTGATTTTGAAAACCATTAGTGCCATATTGATTTGTAAAAGGAAGAAGACGGAAATAAGAAAAGACTGAGGGCCCCTAAGAGGAATACATTTCCTCTGCTCTATCCAGGTCAAACACCAAGAATAAAAATACAGCGATGTATTAAGTGAGATTTGGAGAGATTGGAAGTGGAGCGCTTTTTGGGATTAGGAAATGCATGTGATGCTAGTCTAAATCCTGTTTCAGAGGTATTTCTACACTGATTTTTGAGATTATATGTATAGGAAATATTCAGTCAGTTATTTGTTACACTGGAAAGGTCATGTTAGGATTTTAGAACAACAAAGAGCCTGTTTTATCACAGATGATAATAAACAGCTTCAATGATTATCAGAACATTTCGAACACAGGAACATCCCCGGGCTCTTTCTCTGAGGTATTAATGAGATATTCTCTTTTAAAAAGTAGTGACACTGCAGTAAATGCGTCTTTATTGGACAGGAGTCTAGGAAATCTGTTTCAACATTTGTGTTTAGAGTCCTTTGGCTAAATTATCTAAAGTGTTACTCTGTTTTTAATTCACCTTTTATATGCAATGAACTGGTGCTACTATGTCTTGACTATTTTTAACTAACTTTTACTTGTCTTATATATGTATACATAATTTATATATATATATGTATGTATTCTAAATCTATTGCTTTTGTTTAGAAGGATACTACATTTTCTACATAATTTCTTGGATCAATCTTCGATCATTGCAATGTAGAATTTTACTACATGTTGTATTTGTATAATGGTGTAGCCTTTGTGACAAATAAAGGCTGATTGATTGACTGGTTGACTGAACTTTTCAAAGAAATCAATCTTAAGGTTAGGAGGAATTTAAAAAGAAAATTTGACTTTGGTGTCCCACAGTGGTAGTATCAAAAATGACACTGTGGCAGGAGTCGAACCTGCGCCAGTGGACACACAAGGCAGAACCTAGAATCTAAATCTT
The DNA here is from genome assembly GCA_002120245.1 of Maccullochella peelii. Lineage (NCBI taxonomy): Eukaryota > Metazoa > Chordata > Actinopteri > Centrarchiformes > Percichthyidae > Maccullochella > Maccullochella peelii. Next base: position 23,455 of record LKNJ01004130.1, on the reverse strand, counting down.
ACGGGTTCTTACAGGTTCAGCTTATGGGAAGCTCCAGGTTATGGGTTGTTAAGACACACACACACACACACACACACACACACACACAGTAATGTATTATAGCCCACCACAGCAAGAGGGTGTTGAATACCAGTCTGGGCTGGTGTCACACAGAGGGCATTAACCCTTTCATCAATGCCGTACACCTTCCCTGAGGATCCTCAGTGCATGTGTGTGTGTGTGTTTCTGTATGTGCCAATATTTGTGTGTTGGCAGATGGTGTGTGTGCGTGTGTGTGTGCATATACATGTCCCTATTTTTTATGTTGCGTGTGTGTGTGTGTGTGTGTGTGTGTGTGTGTAAGTATGTGTCTGTAAATATGTGTCTGTAGGGAGGGAGGCAGAGGTAAAAATGATTGGACATGTCAAGTGAGCTGACAGACTGCGAGTGTGCGTATGTGCAGGTGTGGTGAAAAAAATGAGAAAGACAAGGAGGAAGCCAGTGTGTGTGAACATGTGTATCTGTGAGTATCCCAGGATTAGCCCCAGGCAGGGTTGTGGTGGGGTGAGGTCCACTGAGGCCAAGCTGCCGACAGAGGTATACCAGGAAGAAGGGCTTACTGTCGGTTTAACACCAGGTATCACACACGCACACACACACACACACAATACCTGGGTCACACCCTCAGTTGAGGACTGCCGCAGTGTGTATATGTGTTTAACTGTGCCAGTGCATATACAGACGAGTGTGTGAGATGTGTGTGTGTGTGTGTGGAGATGGGGAGGGGTGAGTGTTGAGGGTTGATGGAGGCTACTTGTCACCTCCAACCCATTTGGGAAGGCTGGAGAACAGCCAGAGGCGTTTTCATTTGTGAATTGGGGGAAAGGAGGGGGAGCAGAGGGGATGTCGAGAGGAGGGAGGGATAGAGTGATGGACAGAGGAACACAGGGATTGATGGAAGCAGAAAATGAGCAAGGTATGTGCAGATTTTAGGAAACAGATTTTCCAAACAACGCCCCAAATCTTTAGAGAATAAAAAGGCCTAAAATGTTGCTGTAAAAATCATATTGGATCATATTGCACTGTACTGAGCCAAAAGTCAGGAAAAATGTCAGTCTGTGGTGACAAATCAGGTGTAGCGGCTATTTGCATACATTGCCACTCCCTCCCATAAACTGGTGGAGATGGAGTGGACCTGGAGCACAGGAAATGACAAATTAGCACAAGCAAGAATAGTTTATGAAACTATCTTCAAAAATAGCAAAAGTTCTGAGGCCTGAGAGCTTGCTACCGCAAAAACTGAAGCATTGATCTGGCAATGACTGAGTGGCAAACCAGGGTAGGAATGTGATTGGGAGATCTACATGAAATTTGCTGAGCACATTCATACTCTCCTGAGGATGTATGCTACTTATTTTAATTGAAGCTAGTAGAATTTCAGGAGCAGGACCACACCTCAATTACGCCACTTCTGGCGTTCCATAAATACCCACCTAACCCTCTCCTCCTCTTTCGTTCTTGCATACTGCGCCCCCCTCATTTCTCTCTTCCTGTTTCTTCCTTCTTCCTCTCCTTCCTCCTCTCTGTAGGGTACTGAAGGGGGCCCGTCGTACCCGGGTGCTATGGCGGATTCCCTACCGAAGATTCACTACACCGCAGTCAGCAACGGTAGGTCACAAGCAGTTCCAGCCTCACACATTCATTATTTTTTAATAAATCGTTTAAATGTCTTTCCCTAGCACCACCCTCAGGACAATCTTTACATTTGAAGAAATATGCCTCTAACATTCATAAATAAATATTAACATTTTTAGAGATAGATTTCAGAAATAAATCTACAACCCTAACATTATTTAAATGTTACAGTACAGCTCCTGAAGAAAAAATGAAATATGTTCCTCGACCTGAAACCTGACGGACAGTATGAGGGAGCAAGCTGGGAAAAAAAGAGAAACTGCGTGTTAATAGGCCATTAAAAGGAAATTTCCCTCCAATTTCCATATAACAAGAACTAATGTTTTCTCAGAGCAAGGGAGAGAAAAAGAGGGGGAGTGAGTCTGTGGCACACTGAGTGATGGAATGATATTGCTCAATCTTTTAGTTCATGCCGGGGTTACCTGCCCCGAAGGCAGGAGCCTTTGATTAGCTTTTTGTCTTACAGCTGAGAAAGCTCCAGCAAAGAGGGGAACATAACTCAGGAAATTTACAGGCACCCAATGAGAGAAAATAGCTTTGTCTCTGTGCCTCCTCTCTCCTCGGAAAAGGAGAAACCCAACACTTCATTCCTGGAAATGACAGTCAAGATGGATTTTGTGGATTCTCCGTTTGCTCCCTTGTTGGATATGGGCCGGAGGGCCATTTTGGTGATGTCTCTGTGTATGTGTGTTTGTATTTCCAACAGTCTAACTTTTTTCTGTTCCTGAAATTAACATCGCTACTTGTGGTATTTCTCTAGTGGAAACAGTAGATGCAAGATGCAAAAATCACCACCAGAATGTTTCTTCTCCTCAGTACAGTAACTAGTAACTTCAGATCTTATCTTGCGATAATCACTTGTTCTTCAGTATCAAACGTAATGCAGGTTATTGTTGTCTGTACGTTCAAACACAAACTAGTAGTAGCTAATGTATCATGAAGTGATCTTGGTGTAGTGGCCACAGTCGGCATTGCAGGTCATGTGATGTTCACTGACCCAAAAATACTTTTTTCACAATTATTACGTTTTACACTGGCTGTGAAACCATTTTTCTGAGCATCGCCAACACTTCATCTTCTCTTCAACTCTTTGTATTATCAGCTCCAATAAAAAGTAAAGATTTGTTTCAGTTTTTTTTTGATGTGATTCATGTAAATAGTAAATGACTTATGTAGCGCTTTTCAACCGTTCCCAAAGCGCTGTACAGTAATCTAAGCTTTTAACAGTAGTCTAATTCACCCAATCACACACACATTCACACACCAATGGGGACACAGCTGCCATGCTGGCCTCCACCGGGGGCAACTTAGGGTTCAGTGTCTTGCCCAAGGACACTTCGACATGTGGACAGGAGGAGCCGGGATCGAACCACCAACCCTGGGGTTGATGGACAACCGCACTACCCTCTGTACCACAGCCTCCCCCCATGTGTGGGGGGAGTCAGGAGGAAGTGAGCTGGCTCAGCCAGAGAAGGACTATACTGTATGCTCTGTGGGCCAAAAACGCTTAAGCTTGAGGAAGCCTCAAAAACGTTTTGGGGCATATGCACCCACTGGACAAATTTAATTGGCTTGTCCACAGCTAACTGACTGACTCCATGGAAACACAACTTTGTCACCCAAAGCACGTTGGGAACCGTGGTGGCAAAGAATCAAATATATCAATCTCAAATAGAAATAACCAGAAATCCCTAAAAAAAAATATCCCCTTTCTTTTACATTATCAATATACTTTTTACAGTACTGAGGCTCTGAATGTGTCATATACAGATATTTGTAATGTGATGAAAACCTGTGGACATGCAGGCAAAAAACTAAAAACTGCATAAAAAATTGTGTAAAAGGTTGTAGTGGTTCTTGAATTTTTGGGTCAAACAGTGTAAAACATTTGACAAAATAATTCCACAAAGTCCATTTAGAAGTTGTTCTGGAGCTTTTGATTGTATCACATAATCTTCATCAGCAGATAGATTTGCTAAGATGTTATAGAGCTGTTTATGTTCAAATATCCATTCTTTTCTGAGTATCAAGGACTACTTGTTCATGTTGGCTTTAAAGCTAAATGGACTTTTTTACATTTCTAAATAACTCAACCTGAAAATACCATCAGTGGCTACCAGTCTTTCCAGTTGTATCTTAATTGATCATACATTGAGATATCGATGGTTCAAACCATTGTGTTGCATCTTTATGGTGTGATTGAAATGCACAATATTTAAATGTCTGTAATATGACTGTCTCAACATTTCCGTATCAGTTCTTTGTGCCAAAGTGAAGAAAACTCAGAGTTTTCTAAATTCAGATTGAGTCAGAAATGTGTTGATGAAGACCTCGCTCCATTTCTGCGTGATGAGTCATATCAAAGAGTGAAGCAATAACTCACTTGCTACAAAGCGTCTGACAATAACTAAATCAGACTAGCACACTAGAACACTCCATTTAATTCAGAATTAAAGCTGATGGTGCAAGGGGAAATCGCCGGCCGAACACCGAGCCGGCGGATTATCTTCTGAGGATTATTAAATTTGTTGGGTGATTCCATTAAATGGGTTTTTATGGTGGAATAAGGGGTGGTGTCAGTACATTTGCAGGCATGAGCAGGCCCTCCTCTGGAGTGGAGTGTTGGCTATAAAATGTTGAACCTCACTTGGCTCATGGTTTCACTGTGCTCTTGTACTCTGGCACTCACAGCTGATTTAACTGCAGAGTGTATGTATGAGTGACTGCACTCCTGCAGGCGAGGCAGGCTGCAACCCTGTGCAGAGTTAGCAGTGCACACGGACGCGGAGAGGCTCTCAGTCGGAAAGAGAACTCGAATCAGAGCGAGACGGGTTCAATCACACAAATGTAAACATGCACATATTCAGTCTCACAGGCAGAGTAATGCTAGTGTATGCACAAATACACACTTGTATTGCAGTTATAATGCATTAGCGAGTACAAACACACACGCAGGCCAACCAACCAAGTTCAATCAAATCAGCCACACTCAACTTCATTCAAATTGTCGACAGTGTGGAGTAAGATTATTGTAATGCTGTTAATCATTTGGAAACTGAAGGGCATGGGCGATTAGCTAAAGATCAGTGTAAAACAGGCCCTCAGTTGCTTTACATTTACTACTGAAGGTAGTAGAATCTAAATACATTTACTAAAGCACTGTACTTTAGAACAATGTGAGTCTAGCCATTTTGTGCTACATTTCAGAGGCAAATACTGTACTTTTTACTCCACTACCGTTATATGACAGCTATAGATAATTGTTACTTTGCAGATTATGAATTTATTTATTTTTGCATAATGATCTTACAGTAAACTGTAGGATGCATTGTTATAGATAAAACTACCCACCCTAAATAAAGCAGGTAAAATGAACTCCTCCTTAACACCCTACAACATTAAAATAACTGCTTACAGAGTAATGTATCAATAATAATTAATGTAATATATAATAACACACAGGGGCAATTCTGCCAGCTTTAATAAAATTTTACATTTGATACTTTTTGATACAGTTATCTTTAAAGGCAGGGTTCATTTTTTCAGGTTTGGCTTAAGTCTAAGGCTATCTAAGGCCCTTTTTAACAACAAGAAATATATACTTTTTACTTTACACATTGTTTCATCAGCTCAATACTTCATGGATTTTTCAAATTTTATGAGAATTGTTTATTAACATGATTTTGACCTGATGTTTCAGAAGTCAGCTACAGAAAATGACACATTACTTCTGTTTGAGGGTCTCAGACACAGCAGCTGTAAAACCTGGCTAAATACGATGGATTTTTATACCCTCTATATCCGTGATTGATATTCACAGCAGGGAGTCAGACCCCTCTATGGTGTAAATGACCCCAAACATAAGTAACTTCACTATCTAGGAAAACACAACATTTCTTTGTCTGTCAGTGACTTTGGGCAAACTAAAATAATATGTTTGATCAAGCATAGCCCATATAACATATAAAACTGGAAATATTTCCTTACATGGAGTAACTATTTTAAGTAATCGCCACCTTGGAATTATAAGGTTCCATCCGCATTCTGAGCGATTTTGAGATATTGAGCTTCAAAGTTTTTGCATTCTCAATAGAGAATAGAACTAAATGAAAAGTCCAAAAATGTATACAACTTAAAAAAACACCTCACATGTTAATAGGTTGTCACAGAATAAGAATATGTGAATAACTCAATTTTGACAAAAATGTCAGATACAACCTTTAAATTCTGTGAAGGTGATGCAATTTCTGTATTTTGTCTCCAACAGAATTTTACTGTACTTTTCAATATCAGTTGATAGATGATGCAGACATAAGAGTGCAGATTACCCCAGTTATCCAGGATTTGTATGGACATGTCCTGATGAGACACACTGCTTATTGTCAAAATATAGCATTCTTTCTATTCACATTGTTGTGCTACATTTCTCCAGGAAGACTTTGATTCACTTTATCCTTATATCCTATTAATCACCAGCACTGCATTAACAACTTGAGTTATTACTTCAAAAATGCAATCATTCAACCACATTTTAAGAGGCCTTCACTAGACTGTAACTCAATGAACAACTATGAAACTTTGCTGTTTAAGGTTCTGGAAAAATAGCAGCAGACCAGACTGCTTATATAAATGAAAATGGTGGTATATGCTCTCCTCATGGTGATGAATGGTCTACTTTTAGCTACTGATTAGAGGAAATGCTCAGTTTTACTTCTTTTAAATTTCAGATTAATTTTTGATTCATTGCCATGGACTAATTAAGAGAAAAACACGTCATTCATTCATTATATTTCATCTAGAATGTATGGCTCCAACTTTTCAATTCAAATGGCGATATACCCTACAGTTAGTATGAGTCTACAGTCCTGTCAGTCATTGCTGCTGAAGTCAAACCATCAATCTGCCTGCTGTATACCACTGTCCAGAGGGAAGCTACTGTAGCTAGCCAGCTGAGCTTAAGTATGGGACGTCCTCTGTACAAACTTTGACATACGTCTCTGATCACAATCAAACCTCATGGTGTGCGCAGAGGTGTAACTTCATTTCCTGGACTTCCGCCATCAGTTCTATTTGGTAATGATAACATCATAGTCACCAAAGCAGTTGTTGAGGTTCTCTGAATGAGGTGGCATTGCTAAAAATAGGTCAGACAAGGAAACAAACAGGTTGTGAACAAGACAACAGTTTAGTCAGATTAGGTACCATTTTATTTAGACAGAAAACCAAACGTGAACGCATAGGCAATGTCGCTAATAATCCCTCATTGCACAGGAAAATTGTATGCATGCTAAGTCTATCACTTTTTATTTGAAATTAAACAAAGCAGAACAAATGGGGACTGAGCAGGTCAGTATCTGTGCAACCGTGGATTTAGTCAGATTCAAAAACCAGAGATTGAAACAAATATGAAGATAAGGAAAAGGCCTGGTTTTGGGCCTTTTTCTTTGTTGTTGTTTCGGAAAGTTATCAAAATTGTTGGTCGCAGGTCCCCTGATTTTTATGTTTGAAGTGTGTGGGGAGGGGGTTTCAGACACTGTTTGATGGACCTTGAGGACACCTTTAGGCAACAGGTGGATTATGCCAACATCCCCAATTAGCAGTGGCTTTTACATTCCAACCTTCCAACCAACCAATGCTCATCCAAGCAGCTGCTGCCTTCAGAGGGTATGCTGGCTTACACTTGGGTGAGGAGGTCAGATATCCAGAAGAAGCTTGGGATAGAACTGCTACTTCTTTATGTTGAAATGAGTCAGTTGAGGTAGCTCAGCGTCTGATCAGGATACCTCCTGGACTCCCTGTGGACCCCAGGGCAGACCCAGCACACGGTGGAGGGATTAAATATTCCATTTCAATCAGAAGAGACTTAATTGCAGAGATGCTTAAAGAATAATAAAATAAATTTACTGACATAGTGCACAACAGGAAGGTTAAAAAAAGTGAAGAGTCTTTGGCGATTAGACTCCATCGTGACATCATATTTTCAGGGGGTAGTAATGCCGTGAGCTGTACAGGAATACCCCCCCGATGGAGTCTAGACACTGGTGGTGGTGGTGGTGAAGGGGTGAAGAGCAGTGGCTGAAGATCTGGATGGATGAGATGTGCAGCAGGACTTCTGATGGGCTCACTGGAAGGACCAACTGGGAAGACTGGTTGTGATGGAGACCGGAGGTGAATGGGGTGGAGGAGGAGGGTTGCATCGATCTGACACTGAAATGACAGCTGACAGCAGCAGAGAAAGGAACAGTTTTAAACTTTGACAGCAATGCGATGATTGGCTCACAAGAGGTCGTGGCAAAATCTGATTGGTTTAACTGAAAGAGTGAACGCCCTCAGTCAGCTAATTGGGTTGGAAGCGGGAACAGACAGAGAGAGGGAGAGTAAATAATAAATAGAGTAAGCATGACAATAGTCAGTACTCCTGATTGTACTTATGCTGAGCTTCAATAGTCATGGGAATGCCTTGGAGGAAGCCAGGCAGAAGGACTACTTCCAACATTATCATTTGAAAACTATTCACCTTGGCCAAGTATTTTGTTTCTATAAAAGCATTCAAGTGTGTGAAAGCATCTCTTTCCCTCCTGTGCAGGGAAATAGAAACATGACAGGCAATTACATTTCATTGACGCTTTAATACACATCAAAAGAGGGGATTTAAACAATTAGCCAAGAAAAAACACCACCAACTTGCCAGCTTCACATATGTGATTTTGCCTCAGAAAGACAGGCAAGAGAAGGGGAAGGAAAAGGAAATCCATCAGAGAGCAGGTGAGTGAGCATGAGACTGCAACACAGAAAGAAAATGTAGCATAAGTAATCCGTATGTGGACTGGAGGGCCGGGGGCCCAGGAGCCCAGGGGCAGGGTAAGCAGGAGTCTCCATCATGCACTCATCACTATCTGTGGCTGGGCGGCTGTGAGGGATTAACAGGTAGATTTCATCCTCCATTAGGAAGGTTGATGCAGGTGTAAGAGAATGGACACAGAATACGTTGCAATCTACTACATCGCCTCCCAAAGCCAATTATCAAATCTGTGTCATCTCCCTCCTCCTCTGCCTGAGCTTTATGAGGGAAATAAGGGAAGTATAGCTGGACTGAGGAATAATAATTACCTCCTCCTCATCATCATCATCATCTTGAATGTGTTCATTACTTTGTGATCAAAAGTAAACCAAACATTTAAAAATAATTTACCTTAGTGGACTTCCACAACTTTCAGTTACAAGAACATGTTAGCTTACCAACATTTCTCCTCCTAAAGGTTACATTCATACCCAACTTGCATTAGCAAATATGCTTTGTAGGAAATGTAATGCTGCCTGCATTAAGTTTTTATCAACATAATGAGGACACATTTATACTGAACATATCTGCAAACTGTTTATATTGAAATATTGAAGAAATATGATTATGTTTAGGCAAATCACTATAAGTAGGGAATGATGGTTGTTTTGGTTATTGAAAAAGTAAAAAAAAAAACTATGTAAGAATGGTAGGTCATCCAGGTTTGAACCAGGAAGTAGCTTGTTAGCTAATCCAAATCTAGTTTACAACACACAAATCACCTTTATTTCAATTAATACAGTAAGTAATGGTTGTAAAAAATTGAAATTTTCATTTTTAAGTTACACATAAGGATGAGGACAGGCAGAGAGCATTTGTGAAAAAACTGTGTTCCTTTGTGTGTAAGAACCTTGATGGAACAATGATATGGAGACAAACAGAATTTGGAACTTGGAGCAGCTGATCTTTTGTCAGAAGGAAACAATAGGGACAATATCACAGAAATATTCTAGATCTTCCAGCAAGCACAATGAAATCAAATTATAGGAGTGTGTAGCTGCTTTTGTTAGTGACAGCTTGCATCTCCACGTCCACTCAGCTCTGTGTTGTGTGTGTGTGTGTGTGTGTGTGTGTGTGTACACACCTCCTTATGGTTCCATTTTTGTGTGGACCACTTACCTTAATTGTACCTTGTATCTTCATTGTAAACAAACCTGTTTTTGATGTGAAGTGTTACAGGTGATGTTACCTCAATGCTAATAATATGCTGTTGTTTGGTTTGTGCTGAGAAAGAAACCCCAAGACAGGCATTTGTATCTGAAACACAGTGCAACCACAAGTGAAGCAAATATGAATGTGTGTGCCAAAAATCACAGTTTGCATAGCTTTGCCTTCCATTGGTCATCCACTTTGAATTTGGAGTCATTTTTTTGACCTCTTAGTTGTGGCAGTGCAACCAGCCAATCATAGCCAACCTGAAACAAAAGGTTTTGAAAATATTTTAAGAATCACTTGTAGGGACCACGGGAACTCCACAGATGAATTCTTTCATTGTGTGACGCAAACTGAAATTTTACATTGAAATGTAAGTTATTACGCGTACAGTTGTCCCTCTCCTCCAATCACTTCCTGTAATTGTAACCTGATAGTTACTGGATTACGCCCCGGACCAGGTCAAGAAAACTCCTGCTCCCCCTTTGTTCTCTCTCTGACCTCTTCTCCTCTTGGACCTCGACGGAGGTCCTCTCCAATGTGTAGCCTGCAACGGAACAGACACACTGAACTCTCTTCTTGCGGTAGCGACGCAAGAGCCTGCGTAAGATCCATGGATAGCACACCGCTAACCTAGGGTAAACAAGTTTTAGCGCTAGCGGCTACGACACAAAGTCTGCCTGCTAAGTTAACTTTAAGAGCAACAGGAGCAACGAAGCAGGTTAGCGCCGAGCTGTTAACTTTGAAGAGAGAACAAAGGAGCGACCGGTTTCCTCCGACCTGCACCATCAGAACATTTCACCACAACTTTTTCCAGCTTGGCTCAAATCCACAACCGATGGAATCCCCAGCTAACACAGCAGTACACTATGGAATTCCTCTCCTCACGAACTGGTAATTAACTAGGCATATCTAGCTAGCATAGCAACAGTACACAGCTAAACACAGGACTGTTAAACTTTATCAATGTACTGTAACTTTAAATGTATTGATTTTGTTTATTTACTGAGCTGTATTGTTGTGATCTCTGTTTAGGTTTTTGCCTCTGCCACAGAACTAAGTTGATGTTACTTATGCTAGTAATACTATGTTAGTTACACAGACACATGGTCTTACATGAAAACTAACCATCCTCTTTCCTAACCTGGCACCATTATCCTACACTGGTCACATACATTTGGAACTGGCCTCCACACACGCGGAGAGGACATTTAAAGCTCCCGCTTCATGTGTTCTTTTGTTTCTGGCCTAACACGTGTGTTCTTGCCCTTGCATGCGCGGAACACACAGGCAGGACAAAGAAACACACACACATACACCCTCTCTCTCTCTTGCATACACACACACACACACACACTCCTTTTGTATAGTTAAGTACATGTATAGGTAGATTACTTGTGTGATTTGCCTTTTATTACTTGATAAATAAATGCTTGTGGACATACATTCTGGTCTGCCATATTTAATGTTGTACAAGAGTGAATTTTGCCAACTTCTACTATTCAGAACTCCAAAACCCTTCCACTTTTACTAGAGTATTAATATGGTTATTTTGGTTGTAGTTATTAATTTAATTATTAATCAAAGTTCCAAATTGATATGTTGATTTGAGATTGACTGATTTATTAATTAATTGGCTATTGTTTTCCCTTCTTTAAGGGTGGTGCCCCAAGGTGAATTTAATGAAAGTTAAATTATATTATTTAATCTAAACATTGTTTATTTCTGATAGCCTGAAGAGAGTGCAATCACTCCACTTCATCTTTTTGTACCAATTAATGTGCTAACACTGTATAATGTTGGTGCCTCTTTGAGGTTATTAATTATTGTTACATATGTTGGTATCCATAAAGCGATATAACCCCTACACACTGATAAATACTATCTGAGTTTCCTATTAAAATGCCCAAATACCAGGGTTCTAATGTACAAACGTGCATACACACAAAAACTATGCATTTGCCACTTACCAGACAGAAACTGGTATTTATAACAATACTAAGAGTCTACAGCCATGCCAGCGACTCTATTAGGCTGTACTTTGACCTAAATGCTAATGTCGGCATGCTAACATGCTGATGTTTAGCAGGTAGAATGTTTACCATGTTCACCATCTTAGTTTAGCGTGTTAGCACTAAACCCAAAGTGCAGCTGAGGGTGATGGTAAGGTCATTAGTTTTGCAGGTATTCAGTCATAAACCCAATTATTGTACAAATAAAACTTTTGACCTGATGATGGTGCTAGATGAAAATTCAAGGGATCACCAAAGTCATTAAAATTCATCTTCAGCAGAATGTGAATGTGTGTGTCAAAACTCATGGCAATCTGTTCAATAGTGGTAGAGACTCAAAACCACAAAAATCAACCTGGTGGTGGGGGGTGGTAAGAATGTGTAAAACTCACACATACTTCAGACCATGCATCCACATGGGTACACTTTTCTAGAGTGATATGAGCTGATATGATTCTGCTCTGTAAGTCTTGCAAACCATAATGCTCAAGGATCTGGGTAACCTGGGGAAGATGCTTATCGGGTCAGAATATTGTCTGTTTGATAAAATTGTGTTGTGAAATCCCCATCCATTGCACCTTATCCAAGTCCACCTCACAATGGCATGAGGGTTAGTGAGGTAACCCAGGTGCCCTTTTTACCAACCACTTCCTCCAGCTCTTCCTGGGAATCCCAAGATGTTCTTATACCAGAATGGATATAAAACCCCTCTAGCATGTTCTGCATTTTCCCCAGGGTCTCGTTCAGGTGCCTGGTTTCCCATATTTTGACCAGATTCCCAAACCATCCTCAACTGGCTCCTTTCAACGTGAAGAAGCAGTGGTTCTATTTTGAGCTCCTTCTGGGTGGCCCCCAAATAATTTTAGAATCAGGCCGAAAAGAATCAGGCCTGAAACATCTTGGAGGATCGATTTCTGGCCTGTCTGAAATTTTGGTCGGCTGTCTTGCAGTTTGAGCAGGTCCGATTTTCCAAAATATCAGTTATGAATTGTAATGAGCCTGTTTTAAAATTATTGGAATAGTATTTTACATGATGTGGCTAAAACTGTAGTCTGCTATGATGTGAAACTGAACTTAGCTGTAGAACAGACAGACCATATTGTCTGCATCTTCGAGCCATCTGCGGCTCCATATTATTCTTTTTTTCTTCTTACTTTCCAATATTAGGATATTCTACAAAATGTGGTGCTTGTGGTCAAAACTAAGAGCCAATCAGCTCTTTGATTAGGCGACAGCCAAGCGTTTCCCATCATGCCCTGGGTCTTGCAGTCGGTGGAGAGCAACTGCGGCGCCTGGCTCTAAATACTGCGGCCGCCTCAATCTCGTCAGGCTATTGTTGCCCACATGTGCATGACGTCAGAGCAAGTCGGGATCAAGTTGGATACAAATCTAACCGGCATGCATTGTGCAGCGATTTCCGGTGATCGATTCTGTGCAAGCCTGCTCATCTCGAACATGCCTCTTTTGTCAACATTGAGGACACAGCCATCTTGTTTGAATAAACTTTATTGGAATTGTCACTTGACATCACTGACTGGCAGGTTCTGTGGTTACATTCAGCATGAGCACCATGTTGTGGTTGTTCAGTGGATTTGTACAGGGTAGGCACAAAAATTGCAGGTTCTGGCTTTGTAGAAAGTCAGATTAAAATGTCTCATGTCTGCGATCGTTTCCTTTCGTCACTACCCAAAGCTCATGACCATAGTTGAAAGTTAGAAGATAGATCAACTGGGAAATCGGGAGCTATAGGCTTAGCTCCCTCTCCAACAAAACAGTCTGGTACAATAGCTGGATCACTGCTGACACTTCACCAATCTTCCTGTCAATCTCCTGTCTTTACTTTTTACATGAACACCTTCCCTAGGGACCACTCACTTTCAACCCAGAGAGCATGCAAAATCTTTTTTGTCCTATGGTGGCTTTTCCCAATACACCGGTTCCCCAATATTTCCACAAGTGTTTCCTTAAGTGTGCAGAGGGACATCTTTAAAGTATATATCTGTGCTTTTCTATTTCCAGGTAAAATAATAATTCCATGGGTAGTGTAGAGCAGCAGCAACAGCAGTTGTAACAATACAATAATAATACAATATGTAGCAAAAGCAGAGGTAGTTAATGGTGTCATCTGCCAGACTTTGCATACATGTGCAGCTGAATGATAATTCTCTCATTGGGAAATCAAATGGCTCTCTGTCAGATGAGCTCTGTCACTGACCCCGACAGGAGGATCAGCACATTTATCAGTCACATCATTGGTCTTTTCTCTCTTCTTCCAAATCTAGACTTAATGAAATTTGAGCAGCTCACAGTGAGAGGTAAGGCACATACTGTACTTATGATGCAACACGTTCACAAAGCGGGACATAGTAGCACAACATAACATCTAAATTATGATAATTGATGAATATGTATGAATAAACATGAGTTGATACTCGGCTGCTTTGGTAGCACAGTTTTCAGTTCTCTTATGTCAAAGATTTGAATTGGAAGAGATGGCAGGAGAGAGACAATAAAAGAGACAGAATGAGCGAGAGAAAGCGAGCGAGAGAGGTAGTAACTGAGCAGGAGAGCGAGAGAAACAAAAAGAGAAGAAAAGAGCTGGTGGACTGGAGTGGCAGCTGAAAGCCGGAATGTTTCACTTCAGATTGACACTTCAGTGAGGGCGAGCAAGGTAGAGAGTCGGGGGGGGGGGGGGGGGGGG
>LKNJ01004129.1:0-35408 GCA_002120245.1 Maccullochella peelii | reverse complement strand
AAAAATCCTGCGTGATGAACCGAAGATTTCAAATTTTGATTCATCAGTCCATAACACCTTCTTCCAGTCTTCAGTAGTGCATTGGCGATGTTTCATGGCCCAGGCAAGCCTCTTTTTCTTATTCTGACGTCTTTCTTGCTGCAACTCGACCTGTCAAACCTGCAACTCGAAGTCTTGTCTTCACAGTTGAAACTGAGACTTGCTTACTACGACCACTATTAAGCTGTGCTTGAAGCTATTGTCCTGTGAGCCGCCTATCACGCAAGCTGTTGACTCTCAGAAACTTGTCTTCTGATTCTGTTGTGGCTTTGGGTCTGCCAGAGTTTCCCCCAGTTTCTGAGTGCCTTTTGATGGTGAAGGCCTTTTTGTATAATTCTGAAATGTACATTATTTTTCAGTTTTGGGTAACCTTACTTACTTTTAACCTCTGGCAGTTCAGCACATACCTTTGTACCATTTCACGCTATTCTTTGGACTTGAACTGCTTGAATTTCAATAAAAAAAACTGGAAAAATTGAGGTGTTCTAAAACTTTTGACCGGTAGTGTATGTAAACACGTACTTTCCCAGTCATTGTCAACATCAGATTATGTGCGCACATAATTTATTTGTCTGTACCCTCTAACAGTGGTTCCCCAAATGGAGTTCAGGCACCACAGAAAAAGCAGAGAGGGTTTCACTTGTTGATTAGTTAATTTAAATGACGTTTCCC
Organism: Maccullochella peelii; assembly: GCA_002120245.1. Classification (NCBI taxonomy): domain Eukaryota; kingdom Metazoa; phylum Chordata; class Actinopteri; order Centrarchiformes; family Percichthyidae; genus Maccullochella; species Maccullochella peelii. Next base: position 34,697 of record LKNJ01004129.1, on the reverse strand, counting down.
CCGCTTCACTGTAATCTTCACACATGTAATCCACCCAGACGAAAAAAACGCCATCTCAAACGGGTGATAACAAACCCTCATCTGGTGGAGGTCTAATGGGATTCTGCGACATGAAAAAGCCCGGGGACTCTTGTACAACAGACTGCTACATCTAACGTTAGCCGGTCAGTTGTCTTAGCAGCTAGCATCGTGCTCAACCTGCTAGCATACCGTGGGCCAACCAGCCGTTCTAGAACTGCTGGTTCTACGTTACTGCTTTAATTTCCTACTAGCTACACATTCAAACTATCAGGCCCAACGTAACAAATGACTGGGAGGTTTGGTCAGATAATATCTAGTAACATCAGCTGAATACATACCTTGGACATTCAGGGAGGCTGCTGCTTAAACGTCACGCTGTCATCTTTCCCACCAGTGGCGACTTTTAGTTGGCCGATTAAATACAGCAAACTAACCCGGAGTTTTACACAGAAAACTTCTGCTCTCCATAGAAATACTGTGTTACTGGTGCACACAGAGACTTGTCGATTTCTATAAGACCAGTTTTGTTTGTAGGTATGTGTATAAATACATATTTGCAGAAGTGGAAGAAGTGTTCAGATCATTAAATAAATAAAAGTAGCAATACCACACTATAAATACTACAAGTCCTGCCTTTAAAGTACATAATTATTATCAACAAAAAGCACGTGAAGTATCAAAAGTAGGTACTCATTATGTGGAATGGCCCTTGTGAGTGTTAAATTATTACATTATAAGATCATTATTGTTGATTAATTAATATAAGCAGTACTGTAATGCAGTACTAATGGAGCTCATTCTAACTACTTTATATACTGTTGGATAGTTTAATCCATAACAATACATACAATTAAACATACAAATAATAATTATTAAATCTGATCACATGAATTGTAAAATTTTTAACTTGCTGGAACTGTTAAATAAATTTAGTGGAGTAAGAAGTGAAATAAATCCCTATGAAATGTAGTGGAATAAAGGTAGAAAGTTGCATTCAAAACGGAAATACTTAAATACTTAAAATGCAAGTACCTAAAAACTGTAAGTACTTTACTTAACTATAACCTTTAGTTTTGATTACGTTGAAATTAAGTTATCGAGGCTATATGTATATATATGCAAATATATGTAAGGAGACATACTACCACTACCACTACTACTAATAATAATAATAATAATAATACTGATAGTAATAATAGTTCTTATCATTATTAATACCATTATTACCTTTCTGCTTACTTAATCGTCACCATTATCATCGTCATCTGGAGCCTGATTACATAAAGTGCCCCTTGGATGTTGTAATCTGTGCTGTAGGTAATAGTCTGTTTCTCCTGTGGGGGGCGGTGTTGAGCCAGTTTTTCCACTTTCAAAGAATATAAAGAAGCTGATGACAAAAAGGCGAAGTTGCCTTCAATTGTCCAAGCCTAACGTCATGGAAAGAGTTACTTTGTTGCAGCGCGCACAGGAATCAACCCAAAGAAACAACACTGACCCGTGATGTGTGTTGATACTCAGTAGAAGACAATTGTTTGGTCGCTGATTCTGCTTTTTGTGTTATATTTAAAGGATCGACTGAAGATGCGCAGGAACCTGTTTACAAGGAAAACGCAGCAAGTTTCAGTCTGAGGGAATGCGGACCAGGCTCAAACTGTACACGGGTACCATTACTCATCCCTCTGTTTTTATTCACGCCAGGCTACTTTGTCTTGGAAATATTTTCATCGAGGATCATTTTTAAAGGCACCGTAATGAGAAACAAGTGCCCGATAAGTGAACAGCGCGAGATTGTAGCCCAGGTTCTGAGGATTAAAACCACCCTTGGTGCTTTTGGAGGAGCTCTTTAGTGAAACCAGTTTTGTTTTTGAACCTGTTGTGTTTGTGACGGCTACGAGTCTGTTATGAGGGAGTTAATGTGTTATAGAGCCTTTATAGCCTAAAGTTATTGTTAGACTTTTAGACATAATACATAATAAGACAATAGAGCGATAGCCTCAATGGGCTGAGGATGCTAGTGGTCACAGTCGGTATATTTTAGACTCTTTTTCTTGGCTAATGGAAGTAACAGTTTTACGTAACTGTTGACTTCTCCTGTGTTTACTAAGTGTCAGATCATTAAATTTACATAGTTCATCCTGTTCTGTTGCACACTTGATCCAGCAGCTGCCATGTAATTTGAGATGAGTTTAAATATTACAGTGAGCTAGTGTCAGATGGTTCCAATACAGCATGCATCAAGACAGCATCAATATAGTCTAGGCACTATGTGCATGTAGAATTTGTTGCTTTAGGACCCACTGGAGTATCAAGATGTCAGTGAAAGCAAAGGCAATCTACACTTTTCTAAGTGAAAACAAAGAGGAGATCAGCATCCAGGAGAACGAGGAACTGATTATCTTTGATGAGAACTCAGTGGACGGCTGGTTTCAGGGGGAGAACAGCCGAGGGGAGAGGGGTCTCTTCCCTGCATCCTATGTGGAAATTATTCGCACTCGTTCAAACTCTAACGTGACTGACTGCTCCATAAGCCCAGCGGGATCTTTAGGAAATGACTCCTCCTATTTCCCCTCAACCCCAAACACCACTCTGCATTTGCAGCAGAGTTACTATGACGACGACGATGATGACTGGGACGACTGGGACGACAGGTTGACAGTGGTGGATGATGCTGACCACTCTAGGAGCCCTGGGGCCAATGGACATGTCAATCAGAGCCCACTGTCCAACAACCCCAATGTACACTACCGGGCCAAACCACACATGGAGAGACAGGACAGCATCTCTAGCTCGAGGAAAGGCAGTATGGTGGGCAGGAACTTGAACAGATTTTCCAGCTTTGTCCGCTCAGGGGTAGAAGCGTTTGTGTTGGGTGATGTACCCATGATGGCAAAGATAGCTGAGTCGTACACCATCGATATGGGTCCTTTGGGGCCCCGGTGGAAGGAGAGCCCACAGCCTTTCTCCTGCTCCATTGAAGACCCCACAAAACAGACAAAGTTCAAGGGCATCAAGACGTACATTTCGTACCGGGTCACGCCGAGCCACACAGCTCATCCTGTCTACAGGCGCTACAAACACTTTGACTGGCTGTACAACCGCTTACTGCACAAGTTCACTGTGATCTCCGTGCCTCACCTGCCTGAGAAGCAGGCCACGGGGCGATTTGAGGAAGACTTCATCGAGAAGCGAAAGAGACGACTGATACTGTGGATGAACCACATGACCAGTCACCCAGTCCTCTCCCAATATGAAGGCTTTGAGCACTTCCTGATGTGTGCTGATGACAAGCAGTGGAAACTGGGCAAGAGACGGGCAGAGAAGGACGAGATGGTGGGTGCCCATTTCATGCTGACCCTCCAGATCCCTAACGAGCACCAGGACCTTCAGGATGTAGAGGAGCGGATTGACACCTTCAAGGCATTTGCTAAGAAAATGGATGATAGCGTGATGCAGCTCACACATGTTGCCTCAGAGCTGGTGCGTAAGCACCTGGGTGGGTTCAGGAAGGAGTTCCAGCGGCTGGGAAATGCCTTCCAGTCGATCAGCCAGGCGTTCATGCTGGACCCTCCCCACAGCTCAGAGACCTTCAACAACGCCGTCTCCCATACAGGCCGCACCTATGAGAACATTGGAGAGATGTTTGCAGAGCAACCTAAGTATGACCTCTTCCATATGCTGGACAAGCTGTCGCTCTACCAAGGCCTGCTCGCCAATTTCCCCGACATTATTCATCTACAGAAAGGTAAAATCACCCATGAGTACTTTCAGTGTGTGAGAGATTTCTCTGATGTCCTGCATGCAAACTGCCATTAAAGGGAAATTACATATGTAGTAAAGAATGTTAATGATGATTACATCCACAATCAACACAGATTGGATGTATCCTCAGCCTGCCATCTGATTTTTATTCCTGCAGCTTCATTCATATTTTAACTGGATGTTCAAAGACAGCTCCTTATTTGAAACAACAAAATGATAACTTTTTCCAGCTATCACTCACATAACAGGCTTTTCATGTCATCAGTTAGAATTTATCAGAGAATATGTGAAGGGAGGAGGCTCCAGCAGATTATTATTGAACCTGACACCACCACCAATGATACCTTTTTAATAAATTAATTCTGTATCAGGTTCTCCTGCACAGTGCTGGCGCATCCTACAATTGAGACAAGCAGCAGCTACACTGGGAAAGTGTTGCAAAAGCTTCAGTAATAATTAAGAATAATACACAAAGAAGTCTGATAATGGGAACAAACTATGCTGATGGCTCGTGATCATCTTTTGTTCCTCAATCTGTGCTATTTATTTTGTTATGGATGACAGATCAGGTCGGGTTTTGCCTCCAGCACTTCCCCTCCCCTCATCACAGACACACACATGCAAACACCATTTGAACCAAGAATGAAACACAGAGTATGTTTTATGTGTCAGTGTGAGATGAATATTAGGTCAGAGTGTTTGCCTGCAGCAACTGAGGTCATTTGTCACACACACACAAACATACTACCACATTCTCAGTTTAACAAATGCTTTCATAACAATGATGGACTCTGACAGCCTGTGCAAACAGCTTTTTGAAGAGAAGGTGGTGGAGTATTAGAGAAACAATTTATTCAGCACTTGCCACGTGTCAACCCTGTACACTGATTAGAGCCGCATGATTGATCAATTAATTGATAAGCTGATCAAAAGAAAATTAATCTGCAACTATTTTGATAATGGATTAATCATTTCAGTCATTTTCAAGCAACATAGCCAAACATTCTCTGGTTTAAGCCTCTTGAGTGTGAGGGTTTGCTGCAGTTCTTTGTCCTATATGACAGTAAATTAAATATCTTTAGGTTTTGGACTATCGGTCGCACAAAACAAGCAAAGTTAAGACATCACTGTGGGTTTGGAGAAATTGGAAATGGCATTTTTTCACTTTATTTTATAAAATTGAGAAAATAATCTGCAGATTAATCAATAATGAAAGAAATCATCAGTTGCAGCCTTAAACTGATTATATTATAAAGTAAATTACAAAATAATTGAAGATATACATTATATACAATCCAAACTATATGTACCAAGGAGTAGGTGTCACTTTGCTCTATTTAATAATATAAATATAATGACATTATTCAAAGTTTGTCTACAATAGCTGTTGTTAATAGAATCTGAAAATAATCCAACTATTTACCTAACAAGAGATATAACCAAACTGCCATTAATATTATGTTTAATTTAAGTTTGTTTTTATTGTGGATGTTCACTATAGATTCCTCGAGGTTCTGTTAAACGTTTGATGAGACAAATAGGCAAGAGCTTTGTTGCAGTGTAATATTACAACCTACCAACAGCCATCATGTGACAAGGACACCTGAGTAACATAGGCAGGGAGTGGCTAATGGACTGGGTAGTCAGAATAAGGTGTTGTATGTTATCAGGTTATCTTAACCCTTGTGACCTTGACCTTCTGTAGGTTCAAAATGTAATTAAATGCCTTTTGAACAGTGCAGCTTTTAGTGACCATAGTATCACAGTGGGATATAAAGCCCTGTTTTTTAAATTCATTTTGGTGACGTACTTGGTGCTCAGCAGTCATTCCTGTGGTCTTTTAATTTAGTGGTTCTTAGAGACAACTTGTTGACATCTTTATCCTTCTTCCAGTGGTTGCATCGTCAAGATAAACTGTATTGATACTGATACCATTTTATCCTTTACTTACTCCTCGTCAGCAGATGCAAAAGTTTCTATGAAGTGAGAAAAAGTTCAGGTCACTCTGGGCCCTGCAATCACCACCACTTTTCTTTCTGAAAAAACGACTTTAAGAATCGTACCTCTCCCATATAAATGGGGCACAATATAGTCAGGTGATGTTTCTTTAGGGCATTGCTTTTCAAGAAGTGGTTCAGCCTGTTTGCAGTTAACTCACAGCTGACAATAACAGCATAAATACCCACAGTGATGAGTGAGCAGCTAATGTTGGAGATTCACTGCTTACATTTGTTGAAAACTGTTGTACCACATTTGCAATCAATGGCTTCTTTTACGCTCAGTATTAGCATAATGGTGTTTAATCAGTAACCTTATTGGCCTAAAATCATAAAGCATGCCATTGTGCTGTAACTGTAACATTCCTGATTTGAATGCTCTGTCACGGTTGTGTTTGTGATGGCTGATTTTCATAAACCCCGCAGTGAAATATTAGTTCTGCTCAGGTCTGCACTGCAACTCAGGTTTTTTTTCCACTGACCCTGGTTAGATTTTGGTCCAAGACAGTCAGACCACTGGCATATCAGCATTCAGTGTCAGCTCTCACACAACTAACCGTATCAGCTGATAGGAGTTAGTTCAGGGAGGAAGGAAAGGGCTGCTACCAGTGAGGAATAATGCTGTTGGTAAATGTAATTATCTCCTTCGAACAGCTGGCGCTCATTATCACGGAGGTCATTTGTGATACAATACAGCTAGTTACATGTAGTCACCCCACCCAGCCATCTGAATGACATTAAAGGGTCAGTCCACCCAAATCACAAACCATTAACATTATCATTGAACCCTGGTGGTGTCAGGCCATGCAGATAGTTTCGGTTTCACATGCCAAAGATTTGAGATATCTGGCTCTGAAATTAAATTTTTTTAAATGCCTGGAGCACCGAAGAGGAAATTCCATTCATCCCCAGTATATTGGGATGACAACGGTGGAATATACCTCAAAACCTGGGCACATGAAGCCAAAAATATCTGCTTGGCTATGTACCACAAAGAGAAAGTAGAAAAATATGTCTCTCTGTGATTTTGGCAAACTGACCCTTTGAAACAACACTAACGTTTTAAAGAAGAATAACATGTTCCTCATCTTACAAATGAAAAATTATAACTCATAAGCAATAACACACACACCTGCTCAATTCAGTACAGTCAAACTTGTGGTGGTCATGTTAGCTAATGTTGGCAAACCTTGGCTTTATGACTCTTCTCTACTTGTGCTAGTTACACTCAGTGTGGCTCCAAGTGACAATTACAAGACAATGGTAAAACATACAGTTTATCAAAAGTTACATGGTGTTGCTTTAAGGGAACATTATCAAAACTAGGAGGAAAGGAAAAGAGAGAAATTATACAGGCATGTTTGACATCTTTATTAACACCTTCAGATGATGAAATATTATAATTTATTTTTAGAATCACTTTATTTTGTAGAATCATCTTAAAGAAGGTATTATCAGGTATATCGTGTGTATAGAAAGTTGCCATGGTCAGATTTGTAGTCTCGCTTATTTATTCTTTAATTAAATTGTTTCTGATTTAAATAATATTTTTGCAAATTTTAGACTATTTTATTTGTGCAAAGTTTTTGTAAAACAGTAGTTCAACATTTTTGGAAATACGTTTATTCACTTTCTTGTCGAGAGTTAGATGAGAAGATCGATACCACTTTCGTGTCTGTACAGTTAATATTAGCTTAGCTTAGCATAAAGACTGGAAGCAGGGGCAAATAGCTAGCCTGACTCTGTCCAAAGGTAACAAAATCCACCTAGCAGCACCTCTAAAGCTCACTTATTAACACATTGTATCTAGTTTGTTTAAACCATACAAAACACCAAGTACAGGGGGTTATGTGCCAGACTATATTTTGGTCGCAGTAACTTCCTGGAGTCTTGTTGTCATTGTCAGGTTGCCAGGTAACCAGGGGAGACTCCGTAAGGTATCGGGAAAAAAAGTATAATTTTGTTAACTGTACCAACACACACTTATTCGCAATAGAATACAGTATCCAAGAGACAACAAATACTGTACACGAGGAGTATGCAGCAGTGTTTTTGTGCAGGCAGAGACCTTTTCCCTCTGCGGCGTCTTCCCTGCCGTTCTAGATAACTCCCCTTGATGTGACTTGTTCTGCTGAACCAGATACAGCTGTGGCAACACTTGGAACACACAGAACTGAGGTCAACCTTTTCCGGTGCACTCCTCCTCCTCTTCATCTCCTCATTGCTTCTTTCCTGACTTTCTGACTTTCCCCTTTACTGAGGTCTATAGGATCTGCTTTTTAACTGTGATCCTGGTGAGCATGTGAGCTGCAGGAATGTTAACTTGTCTTTGAGATGTGGTGTTGGGCAGCAACTGCATGTGGCCTTGATAAAATGGATCAAGGCCACAAAAGGGAAGAGAAGGTTTTGGGTAATGTCAGGGTGTGCTCCATATATGTCTTTCTCCCATTTTCGCTGTCTTGTTTTGGCTTTGAGTCTCTTCTCTTTTGGTCTCTGCTGTTGCTCAATGTCACAATAGCTTCACCTCTGTTTCGTCATTGTCTTCATGTCCGTCCTTTTCTTTTCATCTTTTTCCCTCCGGTTTCCCCCTAAAGACACCCATATCAGAATTGACAGCCTGGGCAGCTGCTAGCCTGAGCAGCTAAAAGGGAAGGGAAATCTAGTCTGGTCCAAAGGCTTGGACTCCTAACATTGCACTGCCGTAATTTGAACCTTTACCAAAACTAATCCCATAGTTAGACCATGATCTCGTTTGAATACAACTGAAAATCTTGATCTGAAGGGTTAATCACATTGCATTGCTATAGAATAAAGGGCGTCTGAGGTGTTTGTGTGAGAGGCAGATGTTAGCACTGCCTGTTACAATTACTTGTTTGTTGTCAGTCCTAGTCTCTGACATTTCTTGTGCTATTTCCTGAGTAGTACTTATTTTAAATTATTGTACATAATCATGAAGTTAGCAATGCTGGTCTGGTATCAATCTGATCTGAAATATTAAATGTGTCTTCTATGGAAGTAGGGTTACACTGACAGTAATTGGAACATGTATTCAAAGGAAGTAGATATCATGTTCTGTAGATTTTGTACCTGACAACAACTGATGCACTAATCTGAGACAAAACCACCTCTTGAAGCATTGAATAAACACAAAAGGCTACACAATAGAGTGAAACCAACCAGCCCCGCTGTGTGGGTATCAGACAATCTGATCTGATCACATGTTGTGTAACATGAAATCTGAGGTGTTGGCTCTGCATGAGGTCTGGATCTGTATCACCTGTGTCCAGAAAATGACATGTTGTGGAAAGTAAGGCAACAATTACTGTTAATACAATACTTGTGGACAAACCAAAACAATGATGAATTAAAGTTGTGGGTTATTTAGAAAAGACCACACTCAAATATTTGCTGTTTAAAATCCGTAAGTACGAGGTTAAAAATGACTTAAAACCAAAGCAAAAGCCACGACAAATGTGCTGTGGTAATCTGCAGTGCATTTTTCAAAATAAAATGCACCAGATTTTAGCTGTTCTCCTTTTATCTTGACTCATTTTTTTGGCATTTAGATTGTTCTAAAGTGTGGTGTTTGTCTCCCTCCCCTTTCAGCTATTGTTGATAGTGGTATAAAACCTTCTGTGATCCACACCAGAGCAGAGCATTATTCAGTTTGAGAATGAGCTAGCTCCCCTGGGACACCAGCCAGACTTTTAATCTGGACAAGAGGTTAGTTGTCCTCCATATGGCAATACATTACAAAACCACATGCAGGCTCTATCACTTTGAAGGAAAAGATATGTTGCTGCCAGTTCTGAGGAAATGTGTGTGCCCCCTTGATCTGCACCGATAACAGAGGGTCGACTAACTTCAAGTTTTGGGATTGTGTCTGCATGCACACATGAGCGTCTTTGTGTGTTTTGTCAGTTCTCAATATTGTTTCATTTTTCTAAGTGCTGACCAGGAGCTCATGGTGTGTTTAGATCGTCTGATAAACATGTTACAGATTAACATTCCATACACTGGTTACAACACACACACAAGGAAATACAGCACTGTCAGCAGGTAGACAAACTTCAATCTGTGAAACCAGGCTTGGGTTTCAGGAGCGTGCAGTGGCCCATTTACGGCACCTTATGATGTTGATTGTATGTTATTTTGTTGGCTGCAGTCCCGTTTGCTAACTGTGGTGACTATGGAGAGCAAATGTTTTCTCTCGCGTACTCATAAATCTTGACAAAGGCTAGGCCCTCGTCTTCACACACACTGTCTATCCACATGCTTCTGCATTCCTGTCTGTGTTGGCCCAGTGCACTGTTGTTTCACACTGAAGGAGATTACAGATGTCTCCAAGAACTCGGTCTTTACCACCGCCGCCTCCCTCCTCCTCTCAAAGAACCACAGATTTTGTGGGTAAGTGACATTAGAGTGAAAAAGGCCCATTTCAATGGGACCACTGCATTGGCATCGGGGTTGTGCCAAGTTGAACCTTTGTCAAATTTTGCCTCGCAATGCAACGTCATTTGGTGCGCACTGCATTAGCCAAAAAAGTGTATGTAAGTGCTCCTTCCTGGTTAGAGTGGGGGCATTTTAGCGTCCCTCAGCTCATTGTTTTGGTTTTTACGATGCTCAGCTTCACTGTTTTATTCTCACTGCTCTATTTCCAGGTGAAGCAGGTCGTGGTTTTTTTGTAAAAAGAAAAATGCTGTGATAAACCCTTTGTATGCTACAAAGTTAGCATCTAGCTGAGAAAATAGTGGCGCATTTAGCAGCTAAAGAGCCAGATATTTTTCTCAAGAAGAAGAAGAGACCACAACAGAGATAAAAACACAATTCCAAATGCATGCTGATGTTGCTCCGTGTCTGCTGGATGTGTGAATAGGCAGCTGTTTGCTATAACAGCTTTATAAGGTGATATATGTCAGATGTTGTGTTTTCAGCTTGTTCCACTGCCCCCAGGTGGCCAAAAAATATATTAATGCTGCTTAAACGCAGTGCTATTTTCAGTCTGAAAGCCTGCTAAGTACGACAAGGTCGCTTAGTGGTTAGCACTATCACCTCACAGCTGGAGCCAACCAAGTCAGCTGGAGGCTTTCTGTGTGGGGTTTGCATGATCTCTCTCCATCTGCATGGGTTTCCTCAGGCCCAAAGAAATGCAGGTTGGGTTAACTGGAAAACCTGAAGATGCCTGTAGATGTGAATGCTTGTCTGTATATGTTTTGTGATAGACTGGCAACCTGTCCAGGGTGTACCTAGCCTCTTGCTCAATGTATGCTGAGAAAGGCTTCAGTCCTCGTCAACCCACAGGCAAAGTGGTTTTGGAGGTTGACTCTCCAAGTGCTTGCATTGCCACGAATAAATGGAAAATAGAAATCATTGCCATCTGTATTTGTTCATGTTTTGATCAATTCATTCTTTGGCATCACGTTCACCAGTTAGCTCACAAATTAATTGCACCCCAGTGCAGCTAATGTACAGCTAAAGTAGCCCAGAACTAAAACTTCATCTTCTTTGTGTTAAGTCGAAAGGCAGTATTTACCCCCTTAGTCATCCAATCTTTTCCCCCCGCTGACACAAATGAAGCTTTAACTGTCAGAAAGATTCTGAGTGTCTGCCAATGTAGCTGTAGCTGTCATGGTAACGCTGACACGGTGGTTGGCATAGGGATGCTATCCTTCTGAGGAGAGCATTGAAAGGCCCTGATCAGACAGGACGTGGTTTTTGCAGTGAGAGGCGTCTTTTTCTAGTGGTTTTCTATAGGTAGTAAGTGTTTTGCACCTACAAAAAGCTCTCTGTCTGATCAGGGCCTTAGGTGTGCATTATCTTTCTTTTCTTGTGTCACGATGTTGTGTGAGCATAAAAGTTAGGACAATGGAAAATCCTTGTCATTTGATAGAGTATTTCATTTGGTGGGATGTGTCAGTTAAGGTTGGACATCCACATTGCGGGGATGAATTTATTGTGCTGGCAAGGACAAGTAGCATTCTGATCCGCCAAACATCTTTCACCATAGGAACATCTTGCGTTTTTAATTTGTACTGCCTCTCTCAAGCCATTGCAACTCTTCTAAGTAGACAAAAGTTACAGGGCAAACAGACGGAGGAAATAATACATCTATTCCATAACAAAAGAGCTGAATCTCTATAAATTAATTGTACGTCACAATCAGAAACAGAACAGAAACCCTTAAGACCCGGAGGGATTTCAGGACATCACAACTCTTGTCTCACAAAGCTTAGTAATAATAATAAGTTACACAAAGGAATTAGGATGTGGTCGTTAATGTTGACACTGGTCATTTATTTTATTTGAAGTGTGATGACATAACAGATTTTTTTAATGTCCAAACTTTGTGAGGCTGGCTGAGTTTGAAAAGCCCACGTTCAAAACTCATAATAAAGCTCATCATTTAGTTCCAAATGGCAGCTGGAAATCCCAAATATTTGTATCCATATCCAGTCCAACCTTTGAGTTCACTGTGACAACACCCTTTTTTTCATACAAATATAGGAAACCTGAGCTGAAAATAGATTAAATAAATCCCTTTGCAGAGGAACGTTGTGAGATTAGCAGGGCTTTTAGCATTGAAAATGAATTATACTTCCCTTCAAGATCAGTGCTGAGCATATCCCTCTTAATAAACAAATACATCTTGATCAGAACATGTCTGACACAAGCGTGGATTTATAACACCATCTGTGTGAAAGTGAATAATAGTTTTAGATCAGATTCTCTCATATTACAAAAAAGGACATCTGTTGAACATCTATTTGCATGGCTTCAATTATGAACTTCAGTTTGAGCTTTGGAGCTATTGGGACCTTCATGTCTTATTTCTGCAAGTGTAAGATTTCCAGTTATGGTAAAAAAAAAAAATAGTGGATGTGCACAAAGTAATATTGAGCGTGCAAAGGAAGTTGCCCGGTCACATATTAAACATTTCTGGTAACTAATTCCCCATGCAGGCTAAAGAGGGTGGTTCTGTTTTGAACATTCCTAATCCCTGAAGTAATACAAAATCAAAGAATTGGCGATATTTGTTTCAGTATGTTTCATAGCCACTCTTAAGAGTGAAAATTAGCCTCAAAGATAAGTGGACAAAGGATACATGAGATGGCTAAAATCGATTGTGCACATTCCAGCTGAGGACATAAACTCCAGCTGTGTTTTTATCTGTGTGTCTGATTGGCTGCTGTAAACACTATTATTATTAGCTTACTCACCAGTGGGTTTTTTCATGTTTGTGTATCTTCCGGGCTTTTAAGGCCCACTTTAAACACTAGCAGATATTGCAGAGTCCTTTTGACCCTACCATGCATTCTTGAAGCTGTGTCTGAGTTTTTCTCCTCCTCTTCTCTTCTTCTTCTCCTCTCTTCTAAAGCCTCTCATTCATCTCTATTATTCTATTTTCAGCTCTTCTGTACATGTTGTTCCTTTCCTGTCCTGTCTTTTTCCTTCCTTTCCTTTTTTCCTTTCCTCTATCAAGATTAAACGTCTATATTTACCTTGATTGGTCTTATGTCATTATCGACTAAAGGCCCAGTCATACCAGCATTTAAACTTTTGTAGGGAAATCAGTTAATTTCAATGGAATCACACACATATTGCACTTGCAGTGGAGAAGTAATATGCATCACTTTGACAGTCAAAATTTGTGCTGTCATGACAGTGCTGACCTTTTAGGGAACAGAAAGCCACAGTGTCCAAAATGGAGGAAGCTATTTTAGCTTATTAGCTGTGTTTCTTCATCTGCTTTTATTTAACCTTCCTCTGTCAGAGTATAAACTTCTTCACAAATGAAGAATGGTTACTAACAGTTATGAGACAGGAGTCAATGAATCAAATATGTCTTTTGAATTAACCGTGTCAACTTATTTTCCAATTAAAGACCAAGGTAACGAGCTTGCTAACTGACAGTTAGTTAATTGCCAGCTAGCTAGCTCTCCTAGCTAAGCTTTTTTTTCCCTCTTCAATAACTTATTATTGAATTAAATTTTGTACAATCCTGAGAAAAAAGGATGGTACAGTACAGAGAAAACAGAAAGAGGGCCAGAGAGCTATTATGACTGACTAGTGCTAGAATGTTTTTGACTCGCTAGCTGTTAGCTCACCAACTAACCCTTCGAGTTCCCTACGTTAGCAAGCCTCTAACACCACCTATTTCACATCTAGACTCACGGATAAATTTCACATGACACTTTCTGGTGGCCTTAAGACCTCAACTAAGAGAGCATATCTTTTTAATCATCAGTATGTTGCAGTGAGAAGTATTTTTTCTTTTGTTATTTTGAGTCACTTTTTTTGAGAGACCAACAGAGAACAAATATCTCATCAGTTCAGTGTGGTGCTTGACACAGACGTCAGCCCCTCCACACACACTCACACACACTCAGAGCCCTTCATTATGGTCAGTGTTTTGTGGTGACAAGCCTTATTTGTCCTACTACTACTTCTACTGTGCTACTTGTCTGCCCAATGGGAATAACATCCACTAATCTTACTCAGTCACGTTAGTTCTTCCTGTGTTTGAAGTTTGTGAACCAAATTCACAGATTAGTTTATTTTACAGAGTGCACTGTTGATTCATTGTGATTGTGCAAATTTGAAATGGAATACTACACCACATTTCGTTGTCAGTATTTGGACACTAAAGCAGTTTAAGGGTTTCATACTTATAGTATTTTAACTTAACTGTATTCTATTGTATAATATACATGAGTAATGACTGTTTCAGTCACTTGGTTCACCAAACCATAGCACATTATCTTGGATTTGAAAACGTCATGCCATTACCTTGCAAATATTTTTTCCTTTTACTTTTCAAGAGAGAAATTTAGCCCAGTTCGTAGTCTTAAAGAAAAAGTGAGGGTGTTGTGTGTTTTGTGGTTTGCATTGCAGGAGTGAAGTCATTACATACTAGTGGCTATGCTTTCACATATTAGCCCAATACTGTTTCACTCCTCACACCCACTCACACACCTCCAGAGGATTGTGAAGCAATAAGCAATGTTTTTCATTATTGGCGATAGCATTCAACAAAAGGAAAGTATGTGAAGTACTTGAGTACTCAATTTGTGATAATGGGTTATTTTCAGTTCATCCAAAATCAGTTTCCTAATTATTTTGTTTTGGAAATATAATCATTATTGCCAGAGGAAGTTAAAAAGGCTATACTTTATAAGACAGCACAGCACAACCATGAACTATAATAGGCTACTGTAAGGAGCAAGTTGGATTTTGAATATGAAAAACATTTTTACGATTTTTCAGCTTCCTAGCTACTCTGATGAATTAAGTCATGCTTCCTAAAGACGCCCATTACAGTAAAATCACCTGTCAGCCCATGTTAGTTATGATGATCGATTACATTCATATTACAGGGGTCAGCTGAATTATGCAAACTGGCCTCAGCTAAAGAGACTCCACTCCAGTTTAATGATGCCTACACTTTATGATTAATCAGTAAGAATGATTTAATGAGCTGTGACTGGAAACCATGGTCCCAGATGAGAATGAGTTAAAATTAGACACACTTGTCTTTAAACTGCTGTGTTAATAGTTGGATCTTAAAATAATCTGCAGTCTATGGAGAAAAAAACACTGGCTTTGCTTAAAAGGAACTCAGCTATATGGAATTGGGAAATGTCCTCCCCACTAATTACATAAATACAAGCACACAAGTACCCCATGCTGTAAACAAATACAAATGTCTTAAAGAGGGACTTCCGTTCTGGAGACGTAGAGAAGAAGTGCTGTGCTTCCTGAATTCAGTGACCTCGCGCCCAGGGAGGGCTGTGCAAATGGGGAATTTAGCAGATGCCTGAGTTTAGTCACCCAGAGGGTTGTGGTCATAGTTAATCTCGACCATCTTCATTCTTTTTCTCTCTGTCTCTGTACTCGCATGTACTGTATGACTTATTAAACTAGGCTACTAGGGTATCTGCAGGTCTTGAAAAATCTTAAAAAGCATTGAATTCAGTTCCCTCAAAAAAGATGGCCTTGTTGGGAGATGTTACACACTTATAAACTAAAAGTGGGACTGTTGTAACAGTGGATTGTATGTGCAGGAGGCTTTTAAATCCTATTTTTTGTGTGAAGTTTCAATCAGCACCATCAGACCTCTCGCTAACACTGTCACTATGGCTATCTACAGTAGCTAGAGAGCTCATCGTGTCATAGGGGCAAGTGTCGATTTTAGTGAACTTAAACGTATTAATCATTTTTTTATTGGTTATTCCATTCATCCAGTTTTCGGCCACTTATGTGGGTTCAGGTCGCGTTTATTTAATTGATTATCATTAAGAACTGTTTTTATATACTGACATTACTGAAAAAAGTGATAATAAATAATTCTAGGTCACATTATCCCCACTGGTTTTCCATCATACTTTCATACTTTGGCAGGTATGATCAATTGCATTCTGTGTGGTATTAGGTAATTAGGTATTAAGGTCTTGAATTTAACTCGGTGAACCCTGCAGAAACCCTGCTAAAAAGCCTTATTTGTGTTTTTAGCTCCCCTGCACACCATCTCCTCTCCTCTCCTCTTGCCCCTCAATCCCCTACAGAGTGCTAATATCTACCCAGCACAGACCCATGAAGCTGTCACATGTGAAATAGTTCAGTTCTTTCTTTGGCCACAGCCGTAAAACAAGCGGTAGCCAGTCTGGTTGGGCAAGATAAACAAATCTGGTGACTTTCCAGACCACTGGCCATGTATTATAGAGCATTTGTTACAGTAACCCGGGGGAAAAGAGGCAGAACCTATAGTGGGCAAGAGGGATTGGTTTTTAGAATAGTAGGAAACCTACACTGCTTTGCCTTTTATTCTTTCACAGTTTTTCCTTTGGTATCTTGTATTTTTCGGTATAGTTTTGTGTCACATTAGAGAACAGATTTAGCTGCGAGGAAGAGCAAATCAAGCTTTCTTTGTGGTGGGATTTTGCATTAGCTGATCCCAAAATGTAGTTTCAACCCCCCATTATTCCTCACTCCACACACATACACACAACCACGAGCCTTTCCTTTATGTCCCACAGACATGCTATCTGGTGGTGCACATTCTCCTCTCATGTGGAAAACAGAATACATGAATGTAGGTCAGCACCACAGACTGTAGTCCACACGCCTCCTTGCTGGAACAGACTTGAAGTGCTGTTCATGCTTTCCCAGACTTCTGCCAGGAATTCCATACAAAATCCAGGGCGGCATGAACTCACAGATAGAGTTAATGGATAAAACCTGTATACTGCAGCGGATACCTTAAAGACAGAACAACTAGCATGTCTGAACTAGTCCTGCTAGCTAGTTTATCTACATGACGTCTGACTAAGATTCTAAGAGTCTTCTTCCCTGTTTTGAGCTCAGCTTGTATGAGACTGAGACAGACTCACTAATCTGATGGGAAATGCAGCGTGGCGATATGCCATTAGGCTGCCATGTTCTTTACTGGGAAAGTGATGTCATGGCAGTCTGGATGAATGTGGTTGTTACTTGTCCTCATCATACTGAAACAAGACGTTTGGTATGCAATGAAACAAAAAGTAATTGTGTGATGTGTTCCCTGCTCTACCTATAAAGGGCGGAGCTTTGCAGTAGTTAATTTCTGGGGGAAAAGTTACGATGTTGGTCTTTACTGCTGAGATATTGGCATAATATTACTGTACTGTTTTGTTTTTTCTTCATATATCACAACGTACAGTAAAAGAGACCCACCCAAAGAGCAATAAAAATCAGAGACTGTTTTTTTTTAGACTATATTTAAGTTTTATTACAAGTTTTGTTTTACGGTTTTTATTTTTATCCTTTTGTCACAAGCACATTTTACAGTTTTTAGTGACTCTATAAATCAGCTTATCACTGCTAACATCTTACTGGGACATACTGTATGAGCTTTTACATTAGTGACATGAAAAGGTCAGTCCAACCAAATACAAAAAAATTTCTCACTTGCCTGTCGTGGTATCTAGCCATAAAGAAAGTTTTGGTTGTATTTGCCCTGTTTATCTGTCTCTTTAAGATTAAGATTTATGCCTTCACCCCAATACAATGGAGGTGCCTGGAAATTTGTTTGTGCTGCTCAAAGCATAAAACATGACATGTTACTTCTCATTTATAAATGCGGTTTTTCAATTCTTTGAGAAGCACAAACAAACAAACAACTAAGATACAGCCAGAAATCTTATAAAAAATAAAAACTACTATCTGCATGGCTAGATACCACTATGTGAAAGTAATAAAATATTTTTGTTGTATTTGGTTGGAGGAAGAAACTGTAGAGATGTATATCTCAAAAACTTGGCCAGTAAAGCCAAAACTATCTGCATGACCACATACCAGAGGTAAATGAGAACGAGATGTTTTGTTGCAGTTTTTTTTGTCATTTGGGTGAACTGAACCTTTAATTTGACCTCTAACCAGCCTACTGTTTTTTAAAAAACCCAGGTGCCTTTGCCAAGGTGAAGGAGAGCCAGCGGATGAGTGACGAAGGGAAGATGGACCAAGACGAGGCCGACGGCATTAGGAAACGCTGCCGGACAGTTGGGTTTGCCCTCCAGGCAGAGATGAGCCACTTCCATCAGCAGCGAGAGGTGGACTTCAAAGACATGATGCAGGCCTACCTCAAGGAGCAGATAGCCTTTTACCAACGTGTTGTCCAGCAACTGGAGCGCACCCTGCGCATGTACGACTGTCTGTAAAGACACGGGACTGATGCCCAGTTCAAGATGCCAAAAAAACACAGAAGAGAAGGAAAGGAAGATCCAAGTCTTCACTCTTTTATCAAGGCGTTTTGTGTTGGTCATGTCTGGTTCAGTTTGAAAAGACTTGCAGACAAGTGAAGCAGTAGTTACTGGAAAGATGTTCAAAGCCAGCCAGTCTTTCACTTTGATGGATTCAAAGTCACATTTTTTTTTTTTTTTTAAAGACCTACTGTACCTTTTATTTCTGAAATACACATCACATAGGCAGTGTTGCAGCATATTGTTTATTTTACATAATTTAAGGTGTTTGTAACGTTAAAATAAGAATATAGGTTTCAAATTCATAGCGAATCTATAGTGATTGTTCTATAGTTTAACACGCGCCATGAAACGGGTTCTGTTTTGAAATTTCTCTCCAACATCATGACATTCATTCATGCCAGTTTCTCTGATATCTCTTCATACATGTCACAGATGTCTGTCTTAACTTTGCACCCTATGGACGGCTCACCGATACCATGTAATTCAGTTTAGTAATGTCATTTTCTTACCTTCTTCATGCAGCAAACGTGCCTTTAAGGATCTGAGGCATTCTGATGGAATGAAAACATTTCAAATGGACCATTTGTCTGTAGCATGGCTCGTGTTTTGTAGGGGACATTTTTTGGAATGAATTGTATTTAGAAACAAGTTTGCACATGTTTTTATATACAGTGGGTCATAGTGTGTGGGGGTGTGTTTATGTGTGAGAGAGCGAGTGAAATGAGTCAACTGCTGTGCTGGTCAATTCCCTTTTCCACAGTGGAAGACAAGAAATGATATCTTGTATGTAACAGCAGGTTTATCTAGTCAACTAGTATGAAAAGCAGTCAGATAGTTGAGGTGGGTTAACTGGTTATGTGAGGCAGAACATCAACTTGGCATTTCAGTATTTGTATTAAATAAATTAAGTTTACAAAAGACCAAATTCTTAATATATTCATTAATGTAGTCTGGGTCAAAAACAGTACCATTTGATGTATTTTAAAACAACATCTAATGCACAAATAACACCACATTATATAATTCAGATTATCTCTATAATGTTCTCATATTAAGTTTTTGGGAAATACGCTTATTTGCTTTCTTGCAGAGAGTTAGATGAGAAGATCGATCCCACTCGCTCCGTTAAATATGAAGCTAAAGCCAGCGGACGGTTAGCTTAGCTTAGCATAAAGACTGGAAACAGGGGGAAACAGCTAGCCTGGCTCTGTGCCAAGGTTGAAATAATCTGCCATACCAGCTTGTCTAATAGCCACTAATTAAAAACGTTATATTTCGTTTGCTTAATCTGTAAAAAAACCCGTAAAAACGTCAGTTTGTGGTTTTGTGAGGGTTATGACACTGTGCCTGTTCATCAAATAGTGCATCACATAACCCCCTCTAAAACCACAACTTGTCCTTCTTACACTTAAAACGTTTGTTTAAACAAACGAAATATAACGTGTTAATCAGTGAGCTTTAGAGGTGCTGGAAGGCTTATTTTGTTACCTTTGGAGAGAGCCAGGCTAGCTTTTTCCCCGTTTCCACTCTTTATGCTAAGCTAAGCTAACCAGCTGCTGATCGATCTTCTCACTTAACTCTCGGCAAGAAAGCAAATATGCATATTTCCCAAAATGTTGGACTATTCCTTTAACAATAATTAAAAAAAACCTTATTGCTGTTATTCCAGCTGTGGTCACAGGAAGTGTCACTTTTTACATTTTGTTACAAATTTTTCCCCACAGAATGAGATATGAGTGACTATGAGGATTCAAGTCCCACTCTTCACTGTTTGAGTCAGTGTTTGTTTCTAAATAAGAGCTGTTGCAGAAACATTACTCATCCTGTTTAACAAGAGCAAAATTTCATTGCAACTTGCGGTTGGACGAGACTATCTTTAGCGTCCTGTTAACCTTAGGAGTTTATATGGAGTCTGCATCGCAGTTATAAGCATTACCTCAAGAACTGCAGGGAATGTTTTTGTGAGCTTCACACGCTTCCCCTGAAGCAACTTCTAGTGTTCATTTGTCAGTTGTGAGACAGTGATTCTTCATTTTGGTGGAAGAGGGTTTTATCTGTCAGTGGTGTGTTTGGGTGTGGATGAAAAGTGAAAAGTGAAAAGGAAAAATTATTTTGTGACGTCTGTGTTTGTGAGTTTCAGAATTTGAAGTTAGAACCTTATTATGGTTCTCCCATAACAAAGAAGTGCTGATTCAGAGTGCAGGTTTCTCAGTAAACAAATGGTCCCTGTGGGTGTGTTTGTGTGTGACTCAGATATGAGTGTTGTATCAGTTACTGGTACTGTTTAGTCCACATCTGCAGGCTTTAACTCTTTGCTGTGTAAACGTGGTGTTGTTTATGTTTGTTTATTTTTGAACAAACCTTTGCTTTTCATACATTTTTTAAAATGTTATTTCTGTCAACATTTGCACTCATCGCAGTTTCTCCCAGACCAAAGAAGTCGTTTTCTACTGGGCTTCCTTTTTTTTACTTCGTTTGGTTGTAGTGAAATTGAATGTGCTCTCCGGTTTTGCAATTGAATCTGTTCTACTCTGAGGAAAATGTGAAGAGAGCATTTGGAAAAAAAGTAAAGAAACATTCCACAAAGAAACTGCAAAGGACACCAAAGGCAAAGACAGATTTTGGGCAAAAGAAAGACGTGCAAGGTGCAAAAGAAAGTGAAAAACCATTCAAAGAAGTGCTTGCAGCCCCAATCAGGTTTCATAATGACACTTGCCAGACATTTCACCCAAGTGACTGTTTTTTTAACATGGATGTGTGACCTGGTGAGCTGCAGGAACTCTATGCTTTAGTTTCGGTCTCTGAAATAACAGATGGTGAGTTTCAGTAAGTAATTTGTCACTTGATTTAGGGAATGGGGACCTAAAAAATCTTAATAAAAGTAATGATGGTTACTTATTGTCTTTTTCTTCTTTGTGGATTTGTATAACTGGAATATCAATCAGTAATCTGTACCATTTGATACCACAGCAGCATTACGAGTGTGTTTCCATGCACACATTATATCTAGACTATTCGAGTATTTCTGTTTCATATTTATAATAACCCATATAACCGCTACCACAAGTATAAAAAACACAAATAATTTGCCATGGAAACACTGATGAAAGTAAAGTACTGTTGTTGTCGTATTCTTACAGTTATTTTCTGTCCATACGCTCATCACGATATTTGTGAGCAGGATGTGAAGACGAACACAAACAGTTTGTCCTGAATGTAACCAAAACAAGGACAGCCAGGAGCTGTTATCCAAATTTCTGCGTACATGTAAACATACTGACACTGTGACGTTATTCCAAAATAAATGAGACACAGAGAGATATGTGCACATCTTGCCAAAAGTCTGAATAGAGGAGACTTTTTAACACCAAATTCAAGATTTGGGTTGGAGCAGGCAATCTGTTAGGTCTATTATCTGTATGTTTTGACCAGAAAGCACGTGTTACTGTGTTTTTAGCCATGGTAACGCTGTGGCTGACATTGGTCCGTCCAGACTGGTCCAGACTGAAATATTTCAAAAACTATTGGATGGACTGATGTGGAGTTTTGTACAGACATTTATGTTCCCCACAAGATGAAGCCTACTGAGGTTTGTGATCCCTTGACTTTTCCTCCAGTGCCACCATAGAGGTTGACAGTTGTGGTTTTGAGTGAAATATCTAGACAATTACTGGATGCATATATGTGAAATTTGCTACAGATATTTAAGACTAGAGGATACTTTTGAACCCGTAATTTTTCATCTTACACCATCAGGTCAAACATTTAATTTGTCCAATACTTGGGTTTATGACCAAATACCTGCCAAACTACTGATATTCCCTCAACTGTACTTTGTGTTTAGTGCTAATTAGCATTTAGCTCAAAGCACCACTGTGCACCCTTCATAGATCCATTAGCATGGCTGTAGACTGTTGTTTTTGTTTCATATTTAACCTTGTTTAAGTATAGTTATTTGAACTTATGAGACCTGTTCTTTAGCTGTACAGATGCGGAGGCAAACCCCTCAGAGAAACAGTTGCTCTATAGAGGGCTTTTTTTGAAGTTTGCACCCATTCTGATATGAACTTTTAGTCTTAAGAAAGCTTTATTGAAAGTTTCCTGATATGAATAAGGCTCTCCTGCTGGGTTAATTCTTGGAGACAGCAGATAGATGCCAAATTATAGCCTAGTACAATATGTTAAAGTGAAACCCAGGCGTTTCTCCGTAATGTGTTCCAGATGTTATGGAAGCAAATATTTTCATTTGGACGACTCAAATCAACAGCTCTGTTGTTAAAGGGAATGAGGTGTTGGCATAGCCCTTATGAATACTGAGCTCCCTCTTCTGTTTTCACCCTGACAACAGGTGTCGTAACAGTACTAGTTTGTACCTTTATAGTAACAGTTTCTTTGTATTGATCACAGCTGATCCAGTGTCTGTCAAAAACAAAGTACCAGTGGACGTTGCAGATGCACTTGGTGACTTGCAATCTTTACTTAAAATTAAAATCCAGATGTTTCTATTTGAACCCAGTGCCTGGGTCTGATGGTAATGTTTCAGGGTCTCTCAGGTCTTGGTATGCCACTGGAGCGGCGGGATGATGTCACTGTCCTGATATGTGCCAGGAGGAGACGTCATCAAGTTCACTTAGAAACCCAAGACTCACAGAGGAATGAAAATCTACATTTGACGCATAAATCACCATACTAATTAGAGTGGTGAAAGCAAATTTAGGAGGTATTTTCAGACCAATTAAGTTTGTCTGCCACACACTTCTATGATGTACACCACAGAGTATTAGTGAAGCGAAAAGGCCTCAATGGCAGTAAAATGACACCTTGGAAAAAGTTCCAAAACCTTGAGGTATTGCCAAAGTAATGCTAACAGTGCACTTCTCTGCAGCAACCCAATTTGTGTGAGCGAGGAAGTGGGGGAGATGAAAACCGGTTAACTTTGCCTTCTTTTAGGCTTTTTCCATCAGACACAGCTGAAGCCTGGATGAGCTACCTCTTTTCCAGGAGAAGGGAACAGTTATTGAAACGGCTCCAGCGTGGTGTGAAAGTGGAGGCTGTATCATAAAAAACTCAAAATGTCTGGAAACAGAGCATTATTTCAGTTATCATGCTGTAATGTGCCTGTTGCTACTGGGTGTCATGTTGCAAGTCACATTTACATTACTTAGCACATTCTTAGCTTCTTTTCATGCCCTAAATGTCTAAAGCAACTCACTTGGCTCGTCTAAAGGGGAAAGCGTGGATTTCTTTCAGGACTGCTGTGCTGCTGCAGGGGCACATGGTAAAAGCGTTATGGCCCAAAGTGCCAGCAGATGTCTATAAAAGAAAAAAAGAAAAAACAAGATGCTGAGTGAAGGGAAGGAGCAGTTTCATGTCTGCATAGTCTGGGGAGGAAAACAGCACCTCCAGCCCCTCGACAGGATACATCAGAGGACACGACGTACCCAGAGTCCTCATTTGTTTCCCTTAATGAAAAATCAGTCTGAGCTCCAGAGCACAGCAGCAAATGTGTTTAGGTCCCAGCTGCATTACAGCTGTTTGCATCAACGTTTTGACTGCAGACACGAATCATACATGACTTTTTCAAACATGTCAAGATTTCTCAGTCATTTAAATAAGCTTCCCTGAAGTAAGTGGTCTGTATGTACAGCAATAAAAGAGATACTTGAATTAATTTGTCATTGCTATCACTTTCCTGGATGACCAGAATAGGATTGTTGTCTCAATCCTGGACTGACTGGAATGACAGTGACTTGGAGTGGACTTGACCTCCACGGTGCAGAGGATTACAACGTCCTCCTCCGTGAGCGTCTGAAGGAAACAAAGGCAACAGATGGTCGAATCAACACACATGGTGGGGTCTGGTAATCCCTCCTCCTCCTGCTCCTGCTGTTTGCTGCAGGGTCCAACGTCACAGCAGGGCCAAAAGCCAACATTCAAACCAGATTTGTGCCTCCATTGACTTAGTTTGGTGGAGGAATCCTGGCACGTCTTCACTGAATTACTGATATGAGCAATAATGGAAATGTCTTATTTTGACCTTTCCAGAAAGGTCATGATAAGTGTTTTCTCATTCAGCTTTATGCAGAAACACACGGCAGTATCCAGACACCTCCTTATTGCAGTGGTTTAATTGTTTTAGTTAGTAGGCCAAGTTAAATGAAGCAATATCTACTTGTGACCATTAAACCCAGGTTATATGTGCTTTTAATGTGGACATAAGTTGTGAACAGTTCAACCAACCACCTTTGTCTGATTGATTCATTTGAAGTATTTCTGAAGGCCTGAAGATGTAGAATATTTCACAAGAAAAACAAAAACAAAATACAAAAAAATGAGATAAAAAGTCAGAAAAAAACATGATTTTATGCAATAGAAAATCTTCATTTTCTCACTTTTACTTTGTTGTGACCCTCAAATATATAGCCTATTGGGACCCATACAGCCACTGTGAATTCCAGTGTGCTTGAAATAAGAAACTCCTGTAAAATGCTAACCTGGCACTTTGTGAAGCTAATTTGAAACCACTCCAAAAAAATGTGAACATTTATTTATAAACTGTTATAAACTGACACGTGTGTGGGGGGAACTGAGTCTCGCAGCAAACGATGAGTCATGTTTCTTCTAAACTTGAACATTGAACATTAGAAAAAAAACAGTACACAGTATACAGATGTAGTCAGTAGAACTCATGTTGCCTAAATTCAGGCAGTGTTTGACATGTCAGCTAATAGTTTAATTTATAGATGACAGCAACAAATATATACAGAGGCTAAAGGGATTTGAAGCTGATGAAAACATGGCCACTGTAGAGCTGATATGTGTTTATAAAACATACGGAAATTATATTTGAAACACTTTTATTTTTTCCACAAGAGTTAACTAATCCAGTTCTAGTTAGATAAATGGAAAGAATGGATGGAAACAGTTAAAAACATGAAATAAGAGTCTATGGCCATGCTAACAGCTTTATGAGGCTGTAGCCTACTTTGGCACAGATGTGCTTTGAGCTAAATGCTAACGTTGGCAACATAATCACAGTAACAATGCTAACATGCAGATGTTTAGCAGGTTGGCCTATAAAGTTCACCATCGTAGTTTAGTGTGTTAGCATGCTAACATTTGCTAATTAGCACTAAACACAAAAGTGGGGCTGTAAAATCTTGACCTGATGAAGGCGTTAGATGAAAAGTCAGGGGATTATCAAAATTATTAATTCACAGTAATAATGGAGGACATAAATCTTTGTACCAAACAACACGGTAAGACATAGTTGTCGAGACATTTCACTCAAAACCATAAAAGTCAACCTCATGGTGGCGCTACAGGAAAGTCATGGCATGCTTGGCTAGCATGGCTAAAAATGACACCTGCTCTTACAAAATGTTTGCTAGAAAAAACGAAAGCTAATAAATTGGCTATGAAGCTCAAAAAAAACTTAGTAACCATTGTAACAAACCGATATGTTGTAGTTGATGACATCATGTAATTTGTGTAGTAATTACACTTTTCTTATATCTCTGTCTTTGTATCTAATTCTGTGTCTGTCTTTCTGTCTCTGTCTGCCCTCCTTCACCTCCCCCCGGCTTATTGCTCTCCACTCACACACTGATAAGGGGGAGGGGTGAGCCAGACTTTAAACTGACCGGTTCCAGATGCACCTTATTGCCCAGAAGTGCATATGAGGTGGCTGTGGGCCTTTCTTCTACCCAGTTTCCAGACTGGAGTTGTAGTCATGCGTCCTATAACATATGTCATGTGTTGCCTGCCCTACAGTACAAGTGAAAACATGCTTGGACAATAAATGGCTTGGTGAAGGCATTGGGAATGGGACTTTTCACCCTGGCAGTGTCAGTGCCATTTACCTGCACAGGACTCTGTGTCTGTTTGGCTTCGTATAGTTAAAACTCACACACACACTGCGGCTCAATATCCATTTGTTCTGTGTATATCAAAGGTCACATCTCCACTGGCTCCACTGTTACAATGAATGTTTCATCTGATGGTCCTGGAGGGCACTTTAGCTAAAAGTATCCATCTCAGGTTCATACTAACACATCTTTTCTTATACATACTTAGAACATATGCCAAAAACGGCCTATATACCGATCCACAGCCAGACTGGTCTCTAACATTTTGCCTGGCTATGAGAGAGGACATTCCAGTGGGTTGGAACCAAAATGCTTCCACATTCTTCCGGAAAATCCCGACAAAATGTTTTGCTGGTTCAGTTTTTTTCAAGCATGTCTCCTGACAAGTTAATCAGGCCACAACAACAGCCTCAGCAAGGTTGTCATCGCCGGGTGACATCAGTGGTGTCTAAAGAGGACAAGATGTATCCTCTGTTCTTTCTGCTGCACAATAAAAACAGACATTTGAATACTGACTCATCAATTTGCTCTCAGGATAGTCCATTCAGCATTATTCGACATGAACAATTCTTTGGGAAAATTAAAAACGAGAGAGCCAACATGTCAGACTGATGTACAGCCTGGAGCGGCTCCACAGACAGTGGATAGGAAACAGATTTTATGGACTTATCTACCAAATTCATGAGCCAGCATCATATTGTATTTGTGCTAATGGTCGTAAACCACAGATCCCTCCCTGTGAGACAGTATGTCAATGTGACGTCAGGGTGTTACAAACCCCTCCGACTGGTTTTTAGCTGTGAAAGACAATAGTAAATACCCATTTCCCCGCTGTCTCATTAGAGTGCATTTCAAGTGCAGAGAACATACTCTATATACACACAGTAATCCCTGTCCTGTTGGTTTGCTCTTACACAATTTGTAGCTGGGTGGAAAACATGTGATATATTAATCCTGGTACTTTTACAGATGTCTAATTGGGCTGTGAATGTATACGTGTGTGTGTGTGTGTGTGTGTGTGTGTTGGTGTGTTTTGCTTTAAAATGATGAAATCTTTTTCCTTGCCACAGGCCCTGACAGGTAACGCACGTGTTGTGTGCAAATAGTTTCTCTGCTGAGCGTTTTCAGGACGTCACATGGCAAGGTCCTTGTTTTTTGGCTGAAGCGAAGAGATTGTGAAATCCAAAGATCTTAAGATAGCAAGCGAGTCAGACACGAGATGGAAATTGCAGGGGCTGATGGGAAAATAAAGGGAGACAGCTCAGGCTGAGACCAGACCAATACAAGGTCTGTAAACTATTCTGCCAGGACACAAAATGCTGCTGTTACATTCGGACCGCAGTCTCTAAATGAGTAAGACAAAAGCATAGTCTCACTGCTGAGTCATCACATGGAAACTGCTGTGTTTATAGTTCTAATCTGAACATGTCTGTATCTTTATAAACCTTTCATCAACCTTCACCTTTGTTATAACCGCATCCCTATTCCAGACACATTTGTTGATATTCAAAATTCAAGTGCAGTATGTTGATAGTGACTGGGCTGTATGTCCAACAGTGTCTCCAGTTGTGAAATGCACATAAAATGAGTTTACAACTTGAGAATACCAGTGGCAACAGTAGCATTACATGCTAATTAAAAAAAATCTACAGCTGGAACTTATAAGTGTCGGGGTGAAGCACTCGAGTCCAGTCTCGAGACATTATTTGTCTATTAATTTGGACTGGTCTCTGTCTTTTGGGTGTTTTGACTCCTACTTGACTCAAACCTCAGCCCTTGGTTTCGCCTATCACCATCTTTGGACTTGACCGAGTCCAGTTGACTTGACTGGAGAGCTGTTGTCAGTGTCAGTGTCCCCATAAAGACGCAAAATTCTTAATGCAAGTAATGCTTATTTTCCATACTGTGCCATGTGACAACCAAATATCCTCTTTTCTGACTCATAGTTTTATGCACAAATGTGCGAAAAGATATCATACTTCCATAGTTTGCTTGTAACCTTTTACAAAAGTATTTTGTTTCTAATATAATACATTTTTTTCCTCAGAGTTGTAATCCTGATTTTAGAAAATAATAAAAAAAAGTTTCAGACTTTTCTAAATCCAAAGGGTTGTACTGAGTGATAGAAGTTATATAATAGTTGACTCTCACTATGAACAAAGACAAGACAAAGGATATTGATGGGGCCGTGTTTTGTTTCTATGGTCTTGTTGTTGACTTGGTCTTGAGTCCAAATGGGACTCAAGACTTTAAGCCGGACTCAGACTCATCTTTGACTTGACTTGGCCCTGCTAAATGTACCATCATTTTGCAGATTTCCTGTATGAATTTGCTGTTGACCCAAATTCACCCGGAGGGGGCTACATTTGGTACAAGTATATTGGAGCACGTTCATGTCAAGTTGAGATGGTTCATGTAGTAAAGGGTTTTCAGCCAATAAGAGCACAAGAGGAAACTAAGATGTGGTTCTAACCTTTTTTTGCGACTGTTGGCAACAGAAAAGATTTGAACTTGTGGAAATTTCCGATCACATCCTGCAACCTGAAGGCTTCTGAACAGCTGCCAGAGAGTGCTCATCTAATGAGCTGCTGAAGTGATGAAGTGTTGCAGGATCCAATACGTGATGAAGTGTTGCAGGATCCAATACGACTGCCAGACTTTTAAAGTTGAAAGTGATATTCCATCCAAACTTCATGTTTCGGATATAAAATAGTGACATCATGTTGGCTTGAAAGGTGGCTTTAAAATGCCATAGTTCCACCGATGATACTCCTGTGACCCTGGTTGATCATATGTGAACGAAATGATGGGAAAAAAAACAAAACACGGGAAGACAAAGATGATATTAAGACAGCGCTTTGTGAAGAGCAAAAGTACAGTGACTACAAGAGGAAAATGTGAGATAGAGGAAGAAGAAGCTCTTGCAGAGATGAGATACACAATAGAAAGTGACTATCATGTTTTGACTGGAGATGAGGGATCATTTCACCATTTGTGAACCAAGAGGTAGTTTAATGATATCCTGCTTCTTCAAGATATATTTTAGCTTGTAATGTTGGAGTAATATGTGTCTAATAAATATGATTTAGTGCACAGTTTACCAAATCAAGTCGAGATGTAAAAGTGACAGTGCTGAAAAGGTGATTTCAAGATTGCTACAAGTATGTTTCAGTGGCAACTGACATACAAAAAGACACCCAAATAAAACCACCCAAACATTAAATCTGGAAGAAATGAAAGCATCCTGTTTACAATAGACCTCAATAAAAGGAACCAAGCCATAAAGAGTTTGGAGCTGTGTTTGTATTTCTCTCTAACCGCTGAGTTACAGAGAATTCAGATCAGTAAAACGGAGGCTTCCTCATCTCGTCTCTAAAGTCATGAACAGCTCATTAACCACCTGTTATTCTCTGCGATCCACAAGAAAGATATGAAGGAGCAAACTGGTGAACCAGCACCGCTCTCATCCGTCCACCAGCTGCTTTGAAAGGATGCTCAACAGGAGGTTGAGCGCTGCTGAAATGAGAACCACTTGTTTCCATCACAGAAGCTGGTAAAGCCATCCCACACGTCACCGTGGATGATTCTGACTGAGATGGACGTAACTTAAAGTAGGCTGAACAACACATGACTGACAGTCTTCACATAACACAAACCCTTCCTTCGCTTTTCGGGGTGATCACACCAATTGCTGGGCTGTAAATTGGGCGCTGCTTCCAATTTTCAAGCTGTAAAAACATGTGGCTGGGAATTCCTCTAACCTATCCAAAATCAGCTTCTCAACAAATCTGAGGCAAGATTTAGGGCTTGCTGCCGCCCCAGACACATCTGACAAATAAATGGAGTGAACGTTCTCACGTGGTTTGTAGTGTTGCATTTTAGTTCGCTTGGAAAATGCTCCAAGTTTACAAACTCATCAACTGATTAGGACCAGAGCAAACAAACAATAGGTGTGAAAATGCCCTAAGTTGCAGACTCTTGCTCAAATTATATGTATAAAGCCTAGCTTTAAATATTGTTGGTGATGTTTGCAATTTCCAAGAGGCCACAAGTCATGTTATTATTTAACCTGTGTCCATGGTTAGTTGATCTGGTACGAATCAGACCAAGCTCAAAATGATTCTCAGAGGATGTTTATAGAGGCTATAAACCGGTATGTTATATCATCACATTATGTGTTAATGTGAAAGGAATAGTTCAACATGCTCCTTGTGCTCCAAATAAAATCTGTCCCTGTCAACCTCTCCCCTCTGGGTCTGCAGCCAGGCCGTAGAAGTTCCCTCTGGAGACAACAACCATTTCCTCAGAACACAGTCTGCATTCCTGAGACGCTGTCCAATCCCTGTAAACAACATTCCTCC
Organism: Maccullochella peelii; assembly: GCA_002120245.1. Classification (NCBI taxonomy): domain Eukaryota; kingdom Metazoa; phylum Chordata; class Actinopteri; order Centrarchiformes; family Percichthyidae; genus Maccullochella; species Maccullochella peelii. The sequence continues at coordinate 3,954 of LKNJ01004129.1, read as the reverse complement.
TTTGGGAAACAAAAGCCACAAAAAACCATTATCTCACTGTCCGATCCAAAAGCCTCCTCTCTGCCATCTCTTTTTCTCTCTTGGCCTAATCAGTGACGTTTGTGCTCTCTCCTGGTGTTTCCAGCTTTTATTGGAAACTGTCAGGCGAGTTTCATGACAATGACTGAGCTTGACTGTAGACAGCGTTTTACACAATCTTCATTTCTGACACGGCAAGACTCTAAACCCTCAACCCCTTCAGTGTCCTCTAGCCTCACATTATCACTACAGAGACAGGTAGCTTAAAGGGTAAATTCCTGTATTTGTAAACCTGTCCCTTATATCCTGTCCAATGTGACTATTGGTTGTGACATTTTACCCATTAGATCTGTTGTAGAGATTTGTAGTATTGAACTGAAGTATTATGACTGCATATACAGTCAGTGGAAAGACGTGGATGTGAACAGATACAAACTGCAAAGGTGAGGCAACATTTTCTGTTAATTCTGAGGCTTAATGACTCCACCTAATGAACGTAGAGACAAAAAAGAAGGGCTGTCTCATAAACTCATATACAGGCAGACTCCAGACGCACAGTCCGTGCATATGTTGCTAGCTATAGCCACAGCTAACGTCTGTACAGCTGGTACGTTAGCTATTTGTGGCGAATAAAACTGAAACAGCGAGTGGACCAGGAAGTGGCTTGCTTTGCTTCAAGTGTCATAATTGGGAAGAATGTTTTGCTTTTGAACAGAGTACAGGCCAAAAAAAATCTAAGCAACTGACCAAAAAAAAAAATCAGCAGGTCACTGATATTGATCAACAAGCCTCTGCAGATTTGTTGTTGTTACACATGCCAATAAAAATTCTTACATTCGCCTTCAATTTAACAAGAGAGGGAAAACGCATGTATTAAACAGACACAGGAATGATGTTTATGACAATCTTAGCCATCCAGTTTAGTCATATCGTCTCATACCAAACTGCCCCCACCCGTGTCTCCGCTGGGACGGTCTAATCTGCCCGTGAAATGGACAGAGCAAATGTCAACATTGGAAAACTCACATCAGACTGTAGAAAGTATACAGCCAAGCGTGATTAAAAGGTTTTATTCCAACAACACAGACATCCTTGCACGGCCATTTACTGCTCCCTAATGTACAATGTGTTTTGCTTCATATTTCCAGAGGACAGATGATTTCATACAGTACATCTCTCATTGCCCACAGTGTTTTGGTAAGAGTGTAACTCAGTTTTGAAATGGTGGATATCTAATTTTGGAAGGAAATTCTGCTTATCCCCTCATAGACAAAACATCCATCACTAAACACAAAGTCTGAGAATAAGAGTGCCAGTCAGCTTCTTTCAGGCAGCCAGTTGGTCAAAATGCATGAGAAGAAAGGCTTTTGCATGAGACGCTTCTCCTATTTGCATTATTATTGATGATGAAAGAGAAAAATGCAGAGCCCTGATTGTTAGCATCTGAGGGCTAATTGTTAGTTTTTTTTCTCAGGCAATGCACTCACTTAGAGGTCATCTTCTTAAAACATGGAAAAGTTACATAAAGTCAAATATTCCATTTGTCAGGACTGGTGTGAGCAGGACAACAGGAATAGGGCCCAGATGCAGATGATGGAGGCCAAGCTGGTGCAGATCAATGATTTATTCACGAAAATAAGGTTCAAGGCTTACAGGACCATGAGGCAGGCAGGCAGGTACAGGTGACAGGGTTCCAGGAAACAGGTAACTGACTTGAAAGCAATGGCATGAAACAACAGAGCAACACTGATGAACTGGCAGAAGAACAATGGATCTGGGTTGGTATGTATATGAGTGGCTGATGAGGGAATGAGGTGCAGGTGGGGAGATGGGCGGAGAAGCTCAGGTGAGGGGAATGAGGTGAATGCCTGGAATGACAGGGGAAAGTCTGAGGGCAATCTGGTGGATGACTCGAGGATGACAGGTCTGGGGAGTTGGAGGAAGGAACATGGCCTGAGAGAAGTGAGCAGGGACTGGAGACAGGGACAGACAGAGAGCAATGCAGAGGGCTGGGGATGAAGGGAGGGACTAAGGCTGCATTCAGACCAAATCAAGCACTGTGGCGAAAATACCAGTCCTCCCATTCATGTGACTGTGACACCATTAGTAAATGTTCTTACTTCACCAGATAGGATTTACACCCAGATAATTGATTTTGAAAAAACGCTGCTTGATGAGAGGAAAGACCAAAAGCTAAAACAAAACAAAAAGAAAAACCATGAATTACACAGGAAGTTGTCCAGCAACCCAGCCCAGAACCATAATACCTCTTTATCATTCCAGAGAAGCAAACAGAGTTTAAGACGTTGCCCAATAACACTTCAAAGGTGAAAGTTAAAGTATCAAAATACAAGTCCCAGATATGCTTTATCAAACAGTGCACAAATACGAATGTGACATACAGTGCAGGAGTGTACGGGCTGACGTGGTTAATCTGCTCACATCACGCCCTGTGCAAATGTCAGAGCTCAAACACAGAGCAAGGGGAAAAAGATAAGCAAAAAAACAAAACATTCTGCCCTGGTTGTTCGGCTGTGGAGAGATGCCAACATTTTTCCCCTCTAGTCTGCAGCTCTGGGACATTTTTTTCTTCCCCACTCTGCCTCTGATTGTGGTTTTAAGCATTCCTGGATGGTTGGAGACTAAACTGTGAACAGATTTTACCAGCAATTAGACAGATCCCAGTGTATCTTCCATGTCAGCAGACAAAACAGCCTCCCACTTTGTAAACAAGTCACATTCCTGGTGTTTGTAGTGTACAGACAGCTCTTACAGTAGAAGTGTCACTAAATATTCTCATAAATATCGGAAGACACACTGCGTCCTTGAATCACTGAACAGTTGCTATGATTACATCATAGAGGGAATGAAAGAAACAAACTGTTTTAAAATCACCATAGAAGTTAAACATGCTGTATGTAGTGTACAGTCTGAATCTGGAGAACATATGATAACACTGGATAGGGGCCTTGATCCAGTGTATCAATTTATGCAAGATAATTCTCATTAATTTGTTAAAACTTTAACAGTGGTGACAGTTCATTATTGTATTCATTACCCACCTATTTACATACTTCAGTTTTAACAGCTGTTTTACAGTCTTATGTGTTAGTGACCTTTTCCTTGCTAAATCATTCATCTCAGTATGGAAAGTAAAAAAACACTCTTTATAATGTACTTAGTTAATATCAATACATTAAATAGAAATGCAACATGACTGAAAAGAACTTGGTAGATGAGATAATTCACATATTTTGGTTACTTTAAAATGGATATTTGTTCACTTTTCACTTGTACAGTTTTATAAACATAGTGTATACAAACACCGTGCAGCTTTAAATGCAATAGTGTCAATGTTTTTATATTAATAAAGGATCAATCATCACGTATAATGTAAAATGTGTGACTCGTTGTGAGGAACCCACGGAGAATTATCACCTGACTCTGCAGCTCCCCTCAGATCTACAGATATTTATTAGTGTCTTTCAGCTCATTGTTTTGGTTTGACGGTCTACAGTTTGCGTGTTTTGGTTCATTCGCACTGCTTTCCAGCTGCAGCAGGTTGATGTTTTCAGTGGAAAAAGCTCTGATAAACTCACTATACACTACCTGACCAACGCTAGCAGCTAGCTGTTCACTAACTGCATTCAGCAGCTGTAAAGCCAGCTATTTCCCTTAGAGGTTGCTGGAAACCAAAACAGTAGATGTAGAGTAAATAATGGACTTACGTTTGTTGGGTTGCCAGAAACGCGACTCTAAATAAATGCTAATATTGATCCATGCCTGCTGAATCTGTATGTTTGCTAACACGTTCACAATAAGAATTTTGTAAGGTGACATGTCAGTGTTGTGTTTACAGCTTACAGTGGGGCAAAAAAGTATTTAGTCAGCCACCAATTGTGCAAGTTCTCCCACTTAAAAAGATGAGGGAGGCCT
>LKNJ01004128.1:0-35886 GCA_002120245.1 Maccullochella peelii | reverse complement strand
CACTCTTTGAGGATCGTCTCTTACAGCACGGACACTCACGTTTTTGACTATCTCTCCACCATCTCTGCAGACAGGCTTGACAGAAGCTGTGGCTACATGTCAGATCAACAGGATCTTTAAAGATGTCATGGCAGAGCGGACAGGTGAGATCCTTTTCTGATTGAGAAGACATTTAAAGTCTCTCAGTGAAGCTGGAAACACAGCAGACAGTTGATCAGTCAAGAAAGTTGAAAGTTTTACTTTCACTTACAGTCGTAGCTCTTATAATACTCCTGTTTATAATGTGGAATCAGCAGCAGGTTGCAGCAATTGGCAGTAATCCAGTAATCCAGTACTCCAGTAATCCACTTATCCAGTACTCCAGTAATCCCAGTGTCCCCAGTGTTCCCAGTATTTCNTTTCTGATTGAGAAGACATTTAAAGTCTCTCAGTGAAGCTGGAAACACAGCAGACAGTCGATCAGTCAAGAAAGTTGAACGTTTTACTTTCACTTACACTTGTAGCTCTTATAAAACTCCTGTTTATAATGTGGAATCAGCAGCAGGTTGCAGAAATTGGCAGTAATCCAGTAATCCCAGTGTCCCCAGTGTTCCCAGTATTTCCTCCTTTCTGTAGCCTCTCTTCGTGGAGTTTGATCTGGTGGTGAATATTGAACGCACTGGGCACAAAGTGCAGCAGTGCCACATGACTCACATCATTTCATACCCACATCTGTGGAATGAGGAACACACACACCCATCAGCTGCACGCGACCGCGCCTTAAGTGAAAATCTGTTATATAAAGATGTGGTGGCAAAACCAGTTGTTTCATGAACTATTCTGCGTTTCACAGTGTGACAATGTCATAACACTGCCAGCATGGGAGGCTCAGTTATCCTGCCTGGTCTCACTGAGCCCAATCAGCCCGCCTGACTCCTCCCTCCCCTGGACCCCAACAACAACAATGCTGCATACACAGGTGCTCTGACGTTAACAATGGTGGTTCTGGAGGCGGGCAGTGGAGAAGGGGCAGGTGTGTGTGTGTGTGTGTGTGTGTGTGTGTTATAACTTCTTCCGCCATGTAACAAACACTTATTATTTTGTTATCGCTGCATATCGTCTCCGTTTTATTTGAGTTAAACAGCGCTCCTCTGAGTTGTAACGGCTGGTAAATGTCTTCCATGCTGTGTGGTCAAAAACGGTATTGCACCCTAACCGTAATATTTAGTCCTAAATCAAAATTTAGGATCAATTTAAATTTTGACCACATATGGCGATAACTAAAAATTCGAAGGACTGCCAAAGTGATTGCTACAATTAATCCTGAGAGGAATGTATGTACTAAATTTCATGGCAGTGCATCCAATAGGTTTTGAGACATTTCACTTACAATCAACCTCATGGCTGATCGTTGACTGACATTTCAGTCTGGACCAGAGTGGAGAGTTAGTTAACGTTGGTTTTCCAGTGTTGCGAATGACTCCAGCTAACATGTTTTTGTAAGACTAGTTAGCTAGCAGGGGCAAAGCTTTGTGAACAAACAAATGTCCCTCAGAGGAACGCAATTGTTGGACATTATATGACATGGATACTTCAGCTCCATGAAAGAAAGAGGAATGGACTTCGACATGAAATAACGTGAGTCAGATAAACCCTCTGTTTAACCCTGTTGGGCCCTGTCTGGCTCTGTTTAGTCTTGTTGGCCCTGCCTGGTTCTGTTTAGCCCATGTGCCCTGCCTGGCTGTTAGCCCCATTAGCCTCTTTTTTCCCTGTCTGGCTTTGAATGAGCCTGGGTGTCCTGTCTGGCTTTAGCTCTGTTTTGCTCTGTTTGGCCTTGTCTCTTAATCCATGTTGGCCATGCTGGCTCTTCTTAGCTCTGTATGGCTCTGCTTGGATCCCTTTATCCCACTTTTAGACCTGCTTGGGTCTGTGTAGCCCCATTGGTCCTGCTATCTGTGTTTTAACACCATTTGGCCCTGTCTGGCTCTGTTCAGCCCTGTTTGGCCCGCTCAGCTCTGTGGTCTACATTCTTCTGAGCCTCACACTAAAAAGCTGCAGAATGAGAGGAGGAGGAATCCCTGACATTTCTATTGGTCGAGGAGTTTTTCAGGCTCACTCTGATTGGCTGGCAGAGCGTGAGCAGGGAATCCCTCAGGGCTCTCTCTGTCTTTGTCTCAGATTAAAAACACAAACAGTCCAGTCAGGCCTCACTGCTCCAGGTAGTCCTCCAGTCTGCGTAAGACCAGGATTGCACTAACAGTGTGATCTGCTGTTCTGCAGCAGAAAGCAAGAGTCATTAGGAACAGTACAGCTTCTGTTTTTAGGATTATAAATCTCCCTGATTACTGCCAGTCTGCTGCTACATGGTCTTCAGCTGTAACATACCTGTAATATTTAGCAAAGCAGGGTGAATTCACTGCTCAGCAGAGACAAACAGAGATGAAGGAGGGAGCTGCTGTTTTACTGTAAGGCAGAAAGTGTTGGGAGACTTATCAGTTTCCCTTCAGGGCGTGTTGGAGCAAAATCAGGGGGTGAAGAAACCTGCTGAGTTCATGTTGCAGAGGGTGGAGAAGGGGAGCTGGCAACAGGACGAATCAGGAGAGAAGAGTGCAGGAAAAAAATAGAACAGAAAAGAAAAAGTCCACAACTGAAGAGGAGAAAGATGAAAAAGGGAAAGAAAAGAAAACTGAGTTTGAAGGTGAAGTGTGGAACCAAGTAAGTAAGCTGATGTTTCTCAGCAGAAATGAGATGAAAGTCTAGACAGTTAAATTGCAGAGGGGTGTGGAGAGCCAGCGGAGCAGAGCGGCGGCAGGAGCGACTGTGGGCGGGGAGAGAGGAAGTGTGGTCGACAGGAGAGGAATTTAAAGTCCCATTGTTCTGGAAGAGCAGAGGCAGAGAGAGCCGACGGAGCCGAACCACCGACAGACGCTGGACAACATGGACGTGAGCTCAGCCATGGAGAAGGTACGACAAAAACATTTACATCTATACAGCTGAAATTCTCATTCATAGATACTTCCAAATTAACAGCAGTAATGAGGAGGTCAAGGGTCAGATAGTCTGATGTGATGTAGCCTCTTCTGTTGATGGATGTGTTGGAATAATGAGACTTTACTTAGTTCAAGTGAATATATATATATATATATATATATATATATATATATACATACAAACATATAGTGTCATAAAAGTCAGCTCTAGGTTTGAAAATCGCCTACAAGCATTCAATGCTTTTCTGTTTCCATGAAGTTAGGCTGATAATTAGACTGAATGGCCATTTTCATTATTCAGTTGGCATTGTGTTCATGTTAATTCATGTATGTTTGGGGGGGCAGGTATTTTGTTTTATTTTCCCATAACAAATTAAGAGGCGTATCCGTTTCACCAACATCATTTTCAATCGACACAGAATCTGTGGTAGTGGTTTTTTGAAGCGGTTAACATAATGTTTTATGGCGATTTGTGTAATATTTCGATTTAGGAGTTATTATTTCTGTACGTTGATTTACCTCTACAGCTGCGTCCAACTCATCGATGCTTGCCACCGTTTTGAAGCCACTTTTTGATGCAATTTCTAGGCATGGATGTATTTCAAGAACTGGACGCTGGACTCAAAGATGGCGGCCACTAACTTGAATAAAAAATTGCCTTTACAAGTATAAAACCTTCATGGATCATAAACACCTTGTTTGCAGTTGAAAGTGTCCTGTTAACTGAAGCTTTGTAATGGAAGTCTTTGGGGAAAATGCTTTTTGGGCCGCAAGTCTGGCTGAGTGATGCAGCGATATCCAGCTCTCCTAATACATCCATGTTTCTAGGTAGCTAGCTATGTAGGAAGATGATGTCTCCATTCTTTAAGAAATCAGTGAGCTACAACATATAAAGAACAATGAGGAATAACATACCAGTTTGAATCGCTGAGAAAATCTGAGATGTGGTCTTAACCAGGTTAACTTTAAAAAAAGTTATAATCCTTAAAGATTTTCGTGACATCAAACTACATTATTGCTGTTTTTTTTCAGCAATAACCGTTCAATGTATTTCAATTCAATTCAAAATACTTGATCTGTTCCTCAAGGGGCAATGTGAGGAAAGCGAGTTTGCAAACACAAATACACATAAATGATTCATTCACACACATAAAAACAATGTAAAAATACAAATATGAAAATGTAAGGAAAGAGTTACATTCAGTGATTGCCTCTCTGTTCTGGGCATGACGTGGTAGACAACACTGGATCATGAGTTCTGTGTCAGACGGCATTTGTTATCTCTTCCTCAGTCTTTACAGAAACAACATGAGTTCAAGGTTTTCTTTAGCTGCGCTGACACATTATTGTAGGAAAAGCAAAGCAAAGACAAAATGCCAAATGATCGTTGAATTCTTTGGCAGAAACTGATCCACTACATTCACTCCTCGTGACCCAAAGAACTCTGTGGGGGGAAAAAATGCATCTTAGCTGCCAATATAATTTCACTTTCACAGCTGAGCAGTTTTTTAAATGTTTTTGGAAAATCATTTGCTTTTCACATATGGTGCAACCAAAATGGTGACGAACCAAATTTATCTACTAAGGAGCCAAATGTATTGGTTGAAATTGATGAGACTGTATTCGGTGGAGTTACAGAAAGTCAGTTTGAGTGATGGCATGATGGCAGCACTCAAGGAACCCTAAAAAAAACAGTTCCTGACCTCTTATCAACATGCTAATTTTTATATCACATTGGTTCTCTGACCTGCCGTAGACTCTCACTGCAGTTCAATCAGGAGAGACTTCAATATGAGTGAACAAATACAGTATTTATGACACGTGCATAATAAAGATGAGAAATGTGAAGAGTTTTTGGCGATTAGACCCCATCGTGACGTCATCATATTTTAAGGAGGGTAGAGAAGCCATGAGAAGTATAGGATACCCCCCCCCCCAATGGAGTCTACTGATGGTGGTGGTGAAAGGATGATCTGGATCTGGATGAGGAGTGGACTTGACCTTGGACCCTGAATGTGGTGAACTGGAGGTGAACGGGGTGGAGGAGGGTCAAAGCCGATCCGCACTGAAATGACAGCTGACAGCAAGAGAAGACCAGATTTAAAGTTTGACAGCAGCAATGTGATTGGCTGATGGACATTGTGGCAAAATCTGGTTGGATAAGTGAGAGAATTAACGACCATAATCAGATAAGTAAGACATAGTCTTCCTGATTGAACTTGCGCTGAGCTTCATAAAGAAGAAAGAGCCTCTAAAGCCAATAAAGTCCATATGTATGTTCCACAGTATTTTAAATCAGTTTGGACGAATCTCTCAAGCTTGTTAACATCCAATTAATTTCAAACAGCTGGAGGTTTCTAATTCAGTCAGTGAAGGTAATCCATGACCACGAGGACCTGATCCCCCCGCTGGGTCTGCTCTGGCAGCCGTGTGCAGTTTGTCTCCCACAGATCCCTCCTGTAATTCATCCTCTGCTCGTCCATCCAGAGGTCACCTCAGTCTGAGGCAGATAACCTGATGGATCAGTATCACCTGTCGGGGGTTTGATCCCCCCTACGCCTTTTAGACCCCGGAGCTGGAAAAGCTGCCATCACCAGGATGGAAATAACCCCCAACACACACACACACACATCTCTGTAACCAAAATACAAAACAAAAACTCTCAGACTAGATAAAGTTTAATAGAACTAACAATTGTTCATCATCATCAATTAATCTGACGATTTTTTTCTCGACTTGTCGATTAATCGTTTTGTTGCGTGTTTTTGTTCAACCAACAATTAATCGATTATTGAAATAGTTGCAGATTATTTTTTACTTTGAGTTTATTGGCATTCATGCTCACAGTTAACAACTGAATAGAGGCAGAATTTACATTGATAAAAAATAGAAATATATCTGTACATGATTTTACATAATAACAATATAAAACTATACATACATCTATACATACACATTTACAAATACAACCATGCATACATTTCAAAATACCATAAAAACAACAATTTACAAACACAAATACGCTAAAAAGAAAAAAACAAACACAAACAAACAACACAAACTGCAAAGACTTCCGCTGTTCGTCTTTTGTTCCATTCAGTCCTGTATTGTTCAGTCTGCAGGCAGGGTTTCTGTCGTTCTCTAAAGTTAAATATGCAGATTTACAAAATCCCAATTACAGAGACAAAATGCAAAGACAGTTTTAGCAGTGACCAACGTTGAGAGTTTGAAAGGACAAATCTTTTTAAATATATAAAGGAAACAGTAAAAAGGATCACCATAGTTTCCGCTCTCCCATCCAATAAAACTGTCTCTTCCTGATATTCCGTTTGTTTACATACTGGAACAGTGAATAGTGATAGTGACACTGTAAATACCAGCTCATTTGTGGCACATTGACTGGTTTTGTTGTAAGTGGAGGACAACAGGAAATATCCAGGATGCCATGTGACAAAGTTCAGGTCGACTCGCCGCCTCTTTGACCTCTGGCTTCTTATCTCACAGCGTTTCCTGCAGTTTCCCCTTCACATAGCTGACATGTTCAGCATTACTTCAGCATACTCGCCTTATCTGACTCCTAAATATAGAGCTGCCACACGTTTCGCTCTTTCTGAAAAAATGCATTTCTAGTTTGGCTCATATTATGTATCATTTGGCAGATGTTCTTATTCAGAGCAACTAATCGTTTTGTGCTGTTCAGTATTTGTGGTTAAGATATCTCCATCAGGCCTGATAACAGAGGAGCTACACAGAATAAATGTTTGTGCTGATCTGAAAAGCTTCAAATCATTCAATCATTTCAGCTATTAGAAGCTTTTTTATTTTACTGTATAAAAGTTATTTGCTGCAGATTAGGAACCTGACGTAGAGCAGCCAAAATATGAGGGCTGAAACGGTTACTATGGATACCAAAAGTGTTTTCTATAAGTTTCTAGAGCCAAATATTTTTGCAAAGACGCCCAGATTAATTTAGTTGTGCCACTTTCTGGTTTGAGACTGTTTCTTCAATGATTGTTTCTTCTTAATACCTAAGATTTAATTAAATAAATAGTTAAATAAATAAATACAGACAAAATATGATAATCATGAAATTGTTAAATAATCCAATAATTTTCAGAGTCAAGGCAAAGGAAATGTGTCTTTGTCGTGGCTCACACAGCAGTGTTCATTTTGACACCTGATTTAGTTTTCGTCTTTAGTCATTTGTATTTTGTTAGTTTAATAAACTAAAGACATTTTCGTCTAGTTTTCATCAGTGTAATCTTTGTGACATTTTAATAAACGTCACCGTGCTCCCTGCATGTTTTCATAGTTTGCCTCAGCTGTTTTGTTGCCACTTCTTGTCTAATTCTCAGTGGGTTGTTGAAGAATTTACTTAATAAATCAGTTTTTTCCAAGAACCAGTATCATCAGATAACTTTACTGACAGAGACACAACGTTACTGAATGCAAGATGCTTCTTATTAACGGCACTGCAACAGGTTAAGCCAGTCACATAACTGGCTCTGCCCTGTTTGTCATGATTGCCAAAGACGTCATGCCATTTGATGTCATCTGTTTTGTTTTATATACATATTTTCAGCTTGCTTCCATACTTTAAGCTGAAAACTCTGTGGGTTCGTCTTGTTTAAAGGAACTAGAGTTGAGGTGACCGAGCGGTTCAGGCGCTGACTGTGAATGTCTGCGTTCGCGTCTGTCAGAGGAATTTTGTTGCATGTTCATTCCCCATCTCTCTCTCTCTCTCCCTTTGTTTCCCGTCAAGACATAAAAATGCTCCAAAAATATTTTAAAACAGGGACTTAAGAAACAAATTTTGCTGTGTGTGCACAAGCAAATTAAGATATTTTTGTAACCACAAAGAAATGTTATAAAAGTTTGTCAGTGTAAGTTGTTGTTTTCGCAGACTCGGTCACCACAACCAAAGACAACATTACCTGCATCGTGTCAGCTGTGTCATGACTGGTTGCAGGCTGAGTAATAAGTTTATTTCTTCTTTGGAGGAACTTTTGAGTCACGTCTGTTCTTACTGACTCACAATCTCCTCCCACCAGAGTCACAGTGAGCATACTTACCGGTTAAACAAACTGCTGACTGATTTGGATTTCATTGGGTGTGTATTACTTATCTACAAATTACACTAAAATAAAGCTCATCACCAACAGCAGAGTTTTAGTGTGAATGTTTTGGGTTTAAAGTGACTTTAGAAAGGTGTTTTGCTCCTGATGTCACATAATGTACCAGCCCTGTTAACTGGTGTCAGCTCAGTAACATAATAATGAACACACACACACACACACACACACACACACTGTCAGTCAGTGTTTTCCAGAGGGATGTAATGAAGTCTTGTTGTTCTTCAGCTGTTTCCGTTCCAGCCGTCATCGCTGTGACCTTTTCAACACAGGCCGATCAACAGCCTCTTCACTGTCACTGACAACACACACTCTGTCTCTCTCTTCACACCTCTAAACACATCATCCGTCCTCTCTCACAGCTAACGACCACTGTCCACATACTTCAGTGTAGTTTTGGTCTTTTTCCTGTTTGGGCCACTTAGTTCCAATGAAAGAAAATCTCAAAGGAATAGTTCGCCGTTTTGGGAAATACACTTATTTGCTTTCTTGTTTAGAGTTAGATGAGAAGATCGATACCACTCTCATGTCTGCGCAGTAAATATGAAGCTACAGCCAGCTAACCTTTATTTCTTGGCGATGGCCATTTGCCGTGCAACCAGCGAAGACTCCAGGAAGTTACTGCTGGCTGTAGCTTCATATTTAGCGTACAGACTGATATCAGTCTTCTCATTTAACTCTCAGCCAGAAACAGCGAATAATCATATTTCTCAAAACGTCAAATTTTTCCTTTTTAGGCAACAGTGTCAAAAAGTCTTCCTGCTTTGTGTCAACAGTTTGGGGAAGTTCCTTTCCTGTTTCAACATGACAATGCTCCCGTGCACAAAGCCAGGTCCATTAAGACACCCTGACCTCAACCCCGTCCAACACCTCTGGGATAAACTGGAGAGCCGACTGTGAGCCAGACCTGAAAACCAACATCAGTGTTGGACCTCACTAATGCTCTTGTAGCTGAATGGGAGCAAATCCCTGCAGCCAGTTATCTCTCTCTCTATATATATATACAGTATATTACGTGTATGAATGTCTCCCTGAGGAGAGATGGGCTTGTTAATACCTGGTGACAGATAGACAGGTGGACAGTCTGTCTCTTTGTAAGACAAATAGCAGCAGGTTGTTTTAGCAGAACAGTCGTCAGGTTTCCTGCCAGAAGCTTTAAAAAGAGTCAGTCATCCCACAGGCCCACACACACACACACACACACACACACACACACACACACACACACACACAGAGAGAAACATCTTATAACCAAAGTAGAGCCTTGGAAATAATCATTTTTACCAAATAAATGCACCTACTAGCTTGTTTTCTCCCCTGAGCTTTCAATCACATCTCATGGTCTTCATCAGTGGATGGCGTTTGCTCAGTTGTCATCATGTGACCTCAGTATGGAACTGTGGTCAGGTGACAACAGTTGGTGTATTACGTAGTGACATTCGAGTAAACTCCACTCGCTGAGGAAGACCGACAAATGTGGTTGAAAGCTCAGGAAAAAAGGCGGACCTTTAAGATTTTTTATTTTACTTTAATAACGTTTGTTAAAGTTCAACAACTAATGACAAACTTATTATTTGTTCATTGTGACCCTATTAATACTAATAGTAATGGAAGAGGATTGTGGACAAGTTCTTTTATTTTTAAAAAGGAAAAGAAAAAAGAAACAGAAAGATGAAACACAGTGAGGACAGGAAGAGAAACCTCGCAGAGGAGCGAAGAAGAAAACTGAGTTGAAACAGATAAAAGAGGAGAAAAAACTAAAAGTTTATAGAGCTGAAGAGGAGGAGATGAAAAATGAAGTGTTGGGACGACAGATAAGACTGAAGTGTGATGATGATGTCACTGGGTGGACCAATGACATCATCCACCCTGCGTGTGTGTGTGTGTGTGTGTGTGGTGATCACTCCCTTCTCTTCCTCCCACACTCACTGAGAAAAGTTCAAAACAACAACTCTTCTTTCTCACCCAACATTTTCTCACGCGTCGAACTCTCCGCGTCATTTTCCGGATCAGAACTTCTAAATTTCTGTTTTCATCAAACAAACTGCTGTCACACCTGTTCAGTTTGGTTCTGGCTCAGTTCTTTGAGGTTACGTTTGGGGTGAAACTGTTTTGGTTAACGCAAGATCCACATACTAGCTTGTTCCAGAGCTTTCACTCGCATCTCACAGTCCTCATCAGCAGAGGAAGTTGGTTGAAAGCCACAGAGAAAGCTGGTAAGTGGACATTGAGTTAAGATTATTGTGTCAAACAAACAATTATTTCAAAGTCAAGAATTAGCTTTCACACTCAGTTAATCGGGGTATCACTTTCTTTAATGTAAAAACTGCCCTGAAAAACTCCCTTTAAAATATTTTGAGCCCACATTGGTTCCTCGTCAGGCACAGAGGAATCAAGCAGACTCGGGTGTGTCTTACTGAAGAAACAGTCTTAAGGCCTGGCCAAACCAGAAAGTGGCACAACTAAATTAATCTGCACGTCTTTGCAAAATATTTGGCTCTAGAAACTTGTAGACGTAATGACTTGCCTGGCTAGTTGGTGAACCTACTGTAGCTGGATAACTGTTAGCCAGCCGGGCTAGTGCTCCGAGCTCGAAACTTCTCGTTTACTCCCCTCTGGCATTTTAAAGTTATTGAAGAAGTGAAAAAATCTGGTGTAATTCTATATTTTTCTTATTGTCAACAAATCCCATGAAAAGACCAAAACCAACAACATCAAGTCGTCTGTCTTTCAGTACGTTCTGACTTCCTTGCTGTCTGTTGCCCTCAGTCCACTGACTCCAACCAAAGACATCTTTAAAAACGTGTCGTAAATATATACTTTCATTTTTGTGCTGCTCACTGTAGTAGTGTTTAACCAACATTACTCAAAAAGGAGGAAATAATGCATTTGTTGGGGACTATTTTCAGCAGCGGATTAATCCACATTTGACACTCTAGTGAGTATTTGGGGCAGCAGGACGGTGCAGTGTGTGTTCATGGTAATGAAGGAACATGTCACCCAGTGCAACAGTGGCTCAGTGATGTGTTTCCAATAGTTTTTGGACAACATGGCGCTCTATGGCACAGAGGAACAAGATATATCAGGCTTTGGATACACACACTTACTACACAGTAAGAAATATGTAGAATATCACCACAATTCTCCCTTAAAAAGTTCAAATTATAATCATGACCTAGTGTTCCATAATTTTGAAGTACTGTAGTCTTTCTGTTCCAACCTTTTCATCAGTTGGTTTTTTTTCCTGGTGTAAATTATTTTCTATATTAGTTCCAGCTCTTGTCGGGCTGTTGTGACCTCCGATCTTTGACGCTCTCACTGTTAGGTTGCTTATAATGTAGAAACTTGAATGGACCGTACCTCACAGGATCAGTTATATTAATAATTTAAATGTATAACATAATTGTGTTTGTATTTGTGTCTCCTGTCAGATGTCTGTAAAGCAGAGTGCAGGAGGTGCAGCGGCGTGTCTCACATGTGATGAGAGCTGCTCTGGATTTCAGCCACATTCTTGGAGGTACAACCTTTCCCTGTTTTTGTTTTATTGTTGTTCATCTCTGCTTTAAAATGTAACAATATGAAAACCAATGAAAGGAATTAAGAGAAAAAAAACCCAAACATGCTGGACACAGTCCTCGTGGTTTCTCCACTGCTCCTTCTCTCCTTGATCCTCTGCTCTTAAAGAAACATGTTAGTGGTTTTGCATATTTTAACAAATTGATCTCTTGCATCAAAAAGGTTGTGATCTGTGAGCAAGGTGCCCCTGCGAGCACAATTATCAGTTTTTACAGACGGGAAGCCACTGAGGGATCATGTCCTTGTCGCTACAGTAGCGATTCCTACTGGTTGGTTGTGGTGCCTGTATTTGGAGAGTTATGACAGCAACATTTTGCACCAAGTTTAATTAATTTAAATAGAATCATGGCAGTCAGAGGACTCCCTTGAGGAGGTAAGGTAAATCAGCTTGCAGCTCTGCGTCGCGAAGAGGGAGGAGATTTTTCCGGCATCCAGGGTTCACAATCTGAAAGATGATGTTGTGACAGACAGTTCAAGGCTTGGAAGGACATGAAACTCTCCTGACTGAATTATCACTGAAAAAGATAAACAACAGAGTTAGAAAATATCTGGTTTGTTGGAAAAAAAAAGTCAAAGGTCTAAGAAGCCTATGGACAAACAAACTGAACCACAGACGTCAACTATGTAAACATTCAACCTCAGAGCTTCAAGGTCTGTTATGTTTCCCAGTAACGGCGAGCTGAAGCTAAATATTACACTTTGTAGAAACGTAAAACAAGACAAAGCTGAGGCTCATGGGCATTGTAGTATGTAGAGGAGTCCACCAAACTGACAGCAAAAACACAATTTCTCATAAACAAAGATAGAAATAATTAAAACTGATGACTATACCATAGCATTGTTAAATTGTTCAGGAAACTTCTGTGTTTCTATGCTGACAAACACTGAGGAGATCACTAAAAGGAAACTAGGAAATAGGGAAAAACGTTAAACCTGGTTGTAATTAATTTAAATGTCATTTGGTTTTGTGAGTCATTAGTTATCAGTCATTGCATGTTGAGGCGAGCCTACTGAACCTCGTCATACTACGTTTTATTGGTGGAAACCACCCAAATGGTACAAAAAGTATTCCAAATTATCACAAACTTTCCAAAACAATTTTTACCCACCCGATTAAATTAAAGTAACCCCATTAGGCAGATAATTCTCTACAACCTGGTTGTCATAGAACACATTTTTGTCTGATATCTCATCGTTCAATGCCTTCCTCTCTCTCCTCCCACTTGTCTTGACCTATTCGTTGTGCAGGAAAGCCTGTATCGCCTGCGGCTGCAGCACGGTCGACCACGCTCCTGGAAGTGACGTCGAAGATGACCAGCGAATGGGACGCCTGCTCGCAGACTCATCCTGCTCCCATTTGACGGCGAAGGTTAAAGGAGGCGGCGGCCTTCGCATGTACAAGAGGAACCGTATGATCGTGACCAATCCGGTGGTGTCGCGTAAAGACCCGACCTTCAACACCACGACATACGACTGGGCGCCGGCCGGCCTCAACCAGACACTGGTGAGGATCAGTGTGAAGTACAGGAGGTTGGTTGTTTGTATGAAGCTGCAGTCTGTTGGTCTGTGTCAGCTTGTAAAGCCACATTTTACATTTATGATGACTGCCAGAAAAGGTTTTACCAAAAATGTACAGAGCAATCACACGAAATAAATCAGGTTTTAATCAAACTCACAATTTAAGCATCTAAACCTTTGATTTGTCAGTGAGAAAGAAAAATGAAATGAAATGAAAAACTAAATTTTATACCCACCCTAAAGGTTTGACACTTTATTCTTCATACCACTTTACTCAGTTTACTTTAGTTTAGTTTAGTTTACTTTAGTTTACTTTAGTTTCTGCAGCCCTCTCTGCGTGTCGAACAGTGTAGACCCTCTGGTTTCCATTAAAAACAGACCCAAGAATGTTTCAGGTTTCACAGCCTATAATTATAAGGATGACAGTGATTATTGAGCACTGCAGTGCGGCGGGGGACTCGCGGGGGACATTTCTGTGGTTGAACTTGTAGAGACAAATCCAGATTCAACAGTGGGACTGCTCTCCAGATCTGTCTCTAAAAATTGTCGCACACAGTTACAGCATCTACTTGATCGTGTATCAGAGCAGAACGCAAACCACACAGGGCTTTTACACATCGCATGTTGTTCCTTTCATCCAACACTTTTGTATTCTGCTGTGAAATGAACGCTGCAGCGTGTAGAGACTGCTAGTGCAGCTCTAGACTGTTAGTCACTGTCTTACTCTGGTTCAGTCATCTGACAACACACAGATGTATCACTGACAACACCTGGACAGGGTGATGACAGCTGAAACACAGACTCAGAAGGTCTTCTGAACATTTCTTCTAAGCTGGAGCATGTCATCCAGCCACGATCAAGCATTTTGAACTTTTGTTGACGCAACTGTCTCTCTACATGGCTCTGGTTTTACTACCGGTGCTCCAGCGCAGGAATGTCGCAGCACACACCAGATTTAAAAACTCTGGTATACTGCGAAATACAGAGAGATTTACCTGGCGGTGATACACTTAATCATTATTGTGTGAACTTGTCTGGCAACGGCTTGAATGTAAGGGACGTTCATTTATATCTAAAAGTCCTGCACTTTCTATAAAAGAAACCTGAACTACAATGAAATGCCCCTGATCCCCCTCAGGCCATGCAGTACATGGAGCTCATCCCGGAGAGTCAACGTCCTGTCTCTGGGACAAATGGAGCGTTGGAGCGACGCAGACAGCTCTTCAGTCAGCTCCCCGTCCACGATCAGGACCCCATGAAGTGTCAGAGCCTGGCCAGTGAGGAGGAGGTACAGACAACACGCTTACATCAGCCAGCTCACTAACTATGTACAAATTGTATTCCTGTGGTACAAATCTGTTTAAGTTCATTCCCCCCACTACAGAAATCTATTGCTAATAACCCAATAATTGTTAGCTACCAAGCTAACATTAGGTCAGCTGTATGTTCGCTAGCCAATATCTTTTAAATCAGTTTTTAAGGCTGAAAAACAATGTTGTCTTGTTACAAGATGATCCCATTCTTCTCCTACGTCCTCTTGCAGATTTCCTCCATGCTGCTGTTTGTGAAACACTACAAACAGGAGGTGCTGGGAGTCGGGGAGGTGGCCTTACCTGGTGAGGGTGGAGCTCTGAGGGAAGCAGCTAATCAGAGGACGGCGAAGGAGGCCAAGGACCGCAGCAACAGCGACAAGAAGGATCAGGACCACGGCTCGACCAATCGCAGCACTGCCTCCGCTGCTGGTTCCACTAATGGAACAGATGACAGCACTAAGACTGAATATGTAAGTAAATAAGGCGTAAAGTTTAAATCCTAGTTATGTTGGTTGCAGCTTCAAGAAAAAACACTTTTGCTTTGACAAAGCACCTGACAGATTGGAAACATCAGCAGATTTCCAGTCCAGTCATTCTGGTCCAGTCATTTAGTAGGTTGCCCTCTATCGTTAAAAATGTGCAGACTTCTGACGCACTGCTCAATGGTGTCAACGCTGCCCAATTTACACCCACTTTTTGGACACTTTAATTGAATTTACAATGTCAGAATTTGTCCAATATTTCTGAAGAGTCCCCTCTTCTTGACCCCTAAAATATCACTGTTAATAGGCCTTATCACACTACTGACCACCTAATTCACATTTATTTCTGGGGCATTCTGGGGTACACTTGTGTGATTCTCTTTCTATTAAAAATGGTTTCTACCAAAGTTCAAAGGAAGCAGGACAGCAGGGTTGTTAGTTACTTATGGGAGATACTACCACCTGATTTAGGGTGTGGGGTGAGCACACTGGTCTTTCTTAGGGTGCAATGGTAAGACCTTGTCAGAGTAAACCAATAGCGAAATTTGTTAGAGGGCTACATATAGTATGTACTCATAGAACCGGAGTTATATCCAGGTAACTTCTTTTTCCAATTGCACTGCTTAAGGATTTTGGACCCCTTAATATTACCCCGAATAGATTACCGACTCCACCCAACTTTCCTCTTTTAGTCACAAAATGTAACATGGGCCTTTTAAAACTAGAAGCACAAAGTTTGTTCCAGTAGTTTGGTTCACGACCTTCCTTCACTTTCACATTCTGTCCTCTCTCTGTCCTCTAGCAGTGCACTGGTTGCCATGGTAAGGTTGCCAAGGAGAATCCAGCTGTTTATGCTGAGCATGCAGGTTACCATAGCGCCCTGTGGCATCCCACCTGCTTCGTCTGTTCAGAGTGTGACGTGGGATTGGTGGACCTGGTCTACTTCTGGTCCAATCAGAAGCTGTTCTGCGGAAGACACTACTGTCAGACGGTCTGGCCGCGATGCTCAGGCTGCGATGAGGTGAGACGACGTCACGGTAGACTTCCTGTAGACACGATCAATATCAGACAGAGGAACGTAATGATGTGTTTGTACAGACATTTTTCCCCAGAGGATGAATCCTAATCACTTTGGTTTATGACGAAATACCCATAAACTATAAAATTTTGTGTTCACTTCTAATTAGTAAATGTTAGCATGCTAACAGGCTAAACTAACATGGTAAACATTATAGCTTCTAAACATCAGCATGTTAATATTGATGTGTTGTGAGCATGTTAGCATGCTGATGCTAGCATTTAGCTCAAAGCACAGCTGTGCTTAAAGGGAAACTCCGGTATTTTTAAATCTGGGCTCTATTTTTACAAATTTTGGGGTCAAAAGGACTAATACTTACTAAAAGTTTTGGAATTGCTCAAGTAGATCGCCTCCGCCGGCATCCGCGAACGGGCTGCAATGGCTGCAACATAATCCTTGCGGGCAGTTGCGCCCGTGAAAAGTACTTCCACTAAAAGTGCTTGTTTTTGCCACTGACAGGCTCAGACTGTTATTCGAAGTGTCTGACAACAGACAACAGACCGTCTGTTAAGGAGTAAGATCCTTTCGTCTTCCTGCAACAACTCAACCTCTCGTGAGATTTCAGAGCGAGACTTTCTGTTTCTGGTTAAACAAAAAGGATCTTATTCTTTAACAAAATGGTCTGTCTCTGTAGGGATCCTTTCTATAATGTTGTCAGACACTTTTGTAAAAATAGGGCCCAGATTTAAAAATACTGTTTCCCTTTAAGTACAGCCTCCCAGAGCCGCTAGCATGGAGTCTAACTATGTAACCACATGCCATAATGCTAACACACAGAATACTGTAATATACCTGAGTTCTACAAACATTACCTGTAAATAACAATCTTTATGTAGTTATCTCCTCTCTAATTACCGTCCTGTTCTCCTTCCTCAGCTGATCTTCTGCCAGTCTTTTCAAACGTCAAAAGATGGACGGACGTGGCATCATCATCATTACTGCTGCTGGAAGTGCGGGCAAAGCCTGGACACACCCTGTCAGCACTGAGACAGCCACTCACACAACAGGCTATTCAACATAATACGGTGTTCAGTTTTAAGAAGTTTTAGCACTGCTCGAAAACAGAATGACAAGGTGCTTCAGAGGCAGTGAAGTAGTATATTAATACAGTAAATCTAATATCAACCGTTGTTGGTTAGCTTGTTTTATATAAAACAAAAGAAATAAGCAAAGGATAAATTATACTGAATAAAGTCTTTAAATTATGTGTTTAGCTGACATGTAGTATTTTCAATACTGCATCCTACAAAGAAAAAAAGTCCAGCTGATATATTGATGTTTAAAATGCTTAAACCATCTAGCTGACATTGAAGTACTCAAAGACTTGTTCAGTTGAGCCTACTGGTGTTTCAAGTACTTAAGGGATTATTTAGTTGACACATAAGTGTTCAAAGTACTTTTGGTTGATTTATTAGCACTTAAAGTACTGACAGTGACTGGAGCCAGATGTGCTGGTTTCAGCCTGCAGTGTTTCAGATACAAACAGCAGCTTTCAGGACGGAGGAGGACCAGACCGGACAGTTCAGGGAACAAATGAGTAAATTCGATGCTCAAATAAAATGAGAAATAAATATATTAGTAAACATAAATAGAAAAAAAGACACCGACAAATAAATGTGATGAGACGATCTCAACTCAAAGTCCGCTTACAACCACTTCTCACATTGTCAGCA
This sequence comes from Maccullochella peelii, assembly GCA_002120245.1. Lineage (NCBI taxonomy): Eukaryota > Metazoa > Chordata > Actinopteri > Centrarchiformes > Percichthyidae > Maccullochella > Maccullochella peelii. Next base: position 18,145 of record LKNJ01004128.1, on the reverse strand, counting down.
GATGTTCAAAGTCTCAGTTTTTCTGAGCGCTGTTTGGATTTTCTGTCCCCGTGAATGAAACTTTTGGTAAGTATTAAAATACCGGCGTTTCCCTTTAAGCACAGCGGTGCTTTGAGCTAAATGCTAGCATCAGCATGCTAATATGCTCACAACATCAGTGTTAACATGCTGATGTTAACAGAAGCTATAATGTTTGACACAACAGCCTCAACTCATGGTCCACGTACTAGCTTGGGAGCTTTCGACTGTATCACATGGTCTTCATCAGCTACACCATGATCAATCGACAGCTCCAAGTCAACTAAGAAAACTCCATCTGCTGAGGTCGTGAATGAAGCTCAATAATCAGATTTTATTTAAATAAATTCAATTCAAAGGGTTTTATTGGCATGAAATGTTCAAGAACAATGTTGCCAAAGCATCAAAATATAATTTGGACATATCACTGTCTCGTCAGGATTTGTTTTGTCCTAACGTAACTAAGAGTTTCTCCGATTTTGTGATAATCCCATGTTGGGACACTTGAATGAAATACTGTATATCATCATTTCTGTATAATGTATTTGGAGCTCTCTTCATGCTACATACACAAGTATAAATTCAAATTCACACAACTTGTCGACAGTCGGGGTCATGGAAATATTGGTTTAAGACCAGAGAAGGTCAAGAAAACCTGATTTAACCCTTAAAGGTCTGCTTCATACGGTCATTGATTGTATTTTGAAGGGGAACACTACTAAAATAATTAATAATTAAAGCTTTTAAAGTTTTATAACAAGTGAAATAACATGCTAGTGCAGTGAGAATATGTCAACATATTTTTAGTAGAGATCAACTTATCTTGGTAGACGTAACTAAATATATATGAAATTGTAATTAATGTCCATGTCAGGTTTGAATCTGTGCAGATTTCACTTGTTAACATTTATTTCAGGCAGGAATAATTAAGTAGTTTGACTTAAACCTCAGAGAACTGGACAGGCAGAAGGCTGGAAAAGTAACTAATAGGACGATTAATAGGATTTTCTGTTGATTTTTTCTACAGTAGATTTCAACCCTCTGCCTTTTAATTACCGCCAGTGAAGTTGGCTCGTGTGTTAGTGGTAGCCTACTAATTGTGCAAATAGAAAGTATGAATTTTACTTACCATTAATATGTAATTTTCTTCTCCTCTCTTTCTGCTTGACGTGTTATTTCAGTCAAACTGCAGATCCATTTTGCATTTAACCTCTTTCATGAACATGGATCTCTGCTGCTGCTAAACGCTGCTTTATGTTAGTTATATTCCTGATAAAGTTTTGTATTTTGCAAACACTTATCAAAGGTCCTTTTTGTTTGATAATCCAATGTGTCAAACAAGTCTACGCTAGACAAAAGCTAATTAGCTTTACTTTTGTTCCATGAAATAAAAGTCATCAATACAATCAGGTGACATAACATCAGCTAATATTTGCTCGTGTTTTTTATCCTTCAGTTACTTTTTGAATTGATTGCTGTTAGCAAAATGCTAATTTTTTAGAAACTAAGACCATATTTTAGTTAGCGGTATTGTTTGACGTGATTGGCTAAATATGTAGCATATAGACAACAATACTGTTCAATACAGTGTTATCTGTGACAGACAAGATGATACAGTAGAATATAGCAATAATAAATTGAATATTGATAGTAATTTTATCTCTGTGTTTCCAGTGTGACATGTTTAGCCTAGCTTAGCACAAAAACTGGAAGCAGGAAACTGATAGCCTAGCCTAGCTCAGTCAGCTATGGAATAACGTTTGAAACGAACACAACAAGATGAGATATTAATCTTTATCTGGGTGAGATGATAAACAAGGATTTCTAAAAATCTGCTCTGTGAAGGAAATGAAAAAAGACCAGAAACTGGCATATCGCCATGTTCACAACCTTCTTGAGCAGCCAGTATGAAAAACTGTAATAGCTCATGTTTAAAATGAAGACGTTTGTTGCTGAGTTCAAAACTGTCATCGTTCACAATTCACAATAAGGAATTCACAGTTAAATACTGTCAGTAAACAGCAGTGTGATGGCACATGTGGGATTTGGTGCTTTGAAGGAAACTATCACTTGTTCTTTTTTCCAGTGCACTGTGGGATAAATCAGACAACACTACAAAATAATTGCTGAATTCCACAGTGAAAAGTCATATTTAGCTGTTTTAAATCAGCAGTGATGGTGTTTTTTATTGAGATGAAAGGCTTTAAAGTGATGCAGGGATTAATGATAATCCCACACCAGGTTATGGCTGCACGTCATGTTTTGGCATTTGTTTTTGCATCAGCGCTTTCTTCAGTGGAAAATCATCACAAGTCAGAGAAAGTAAAGAGAAAATAGATTTTTCTGCTGATCGTGTTTTGACAGCTGATTGGTTGGAATTAAAGCTCCTTATGATTGAACTCCCTGTTGTTTGTCATCTTTTTGGAGAGAGAGAGAGTTGGGGGAGATCACTCAGAAATGTATCTTCACTAATTCATGTTGAAAGTTCATCACATCATTGACATTGTGTACCTTCACTTAACAGTGAGGGGGTTTTGACAATGCGTCTTTTGACAAACAGTATCAGCAAAACTGCCTTTATTTTCAGCGGTTAAGCTGTTAAACTGTTTTGTCATAAATGAGATATGATACATATTTTACAATTTTACTTGATTTTAAAAAGTTCTTGCATGCACAATGCATGTCTGGATACCAACATTAAAAACAATTTTGTTGAAGTTTGGAGCTGTTATTAACCTCCTATTTAGCATTAATAAGCAATATTATACAATATCCAATAAACTATAATGTAAGTGTAAGCACAAATATGGATATGCTTTAATTTTTAACTAACTAACTCATCATATGAAGCCTTTAACATAATTGTGATCACAAAAACAACAACAAAAAAGTATTTTACGTAGTTTTAAACACAATATTAATGCATCCCTACTTTTTCATTAGTTGCAGAAAGTTCAGACAACTTAAGGTTAATTGTGGAGAATAGTAAACAGACCAACTCTGGTGAGATTCAGTTGAATACAACCAAGTTGCATTTAAGAGATTCATGTATAACGATGGCCAAAGATCCAAAAATCATCCATTAAATTTAACAAACTGCAGGTTTCAGAGAAAGAAATCAGGTTTCAGATCTGCTTCACCTGAATCCATCCAGCTGGAGCAAAACTTTTTTAAGCAGAGCTATGATTTAAAGTCAGGAAAATGAGAAATTCTTTTTAGGAGGATTGATGTGTGTGTGTGTGTGTGTGCTGACCTACTCCCAGCAGGAATGTTAAGTATTCCTGCGGTTTCTCGGCCAGCGTTCCTGGGATGTTGCATCACCCAGCTGACCGTCTGACAGCCGCTTCCTGAACCATGAAAGAAAAACCAGAAAAGGATATTTTTAGTCCCAGACTGAGACAAATCTATTTGGTTTGCAGAGTTTCATTGCCTTTAATAGCACCCAGCGTGATCGGGGGGTCACAGAGGATCTGTAAGACTACTTCAGCACATCCTCTGATTCTATACACAGATTATCCAAGATGGTTTTTGAAAGGTTACATTTAGAAATATTGTGCATATCCTTTGTCCGTCCAGTTTATTAAAAATGTAACAGTCACATCCTGATGTTGGCATTCTGATTACATCTTAATATCCCCAGTGATGGACTAACTTAACTGAATGAATTAGAAAACTGCAGGTGTTTTGTGTTTTAGCTAAACCGACTTAAAAAGAGCCAGATATTTTTCTCAGGACTGTGTGAAAGACTTAGATATTATTGGGAATATGGACATAATTATATATGCAAGAAAAGTAAGTAATAAAGAAAATGTACAGATTCACCTGTCAGATACAACAAAATAAAAAGCAAAGTAACAAAAAAAGTATTTAAAAAATTAACAAATAAGGAAACTCTGACAGATGTTCAATAAGTAAATGTAACCATGATCACTTTATCAAACTTATTAAGAGTTAACCACGAGATTATTACTCTATAACATTAAGTATTTATGATTAAATAGGCAACAATTAAACCTGCAATCACTGATTTTGGCCACTTGGGGGCAGCAGAAACAAGCTGTGAACACAGCATTGACATATCATAACTTTTTAAGTTGATATAGTGAACTTGTTAGCAAACAGTTGCTTATTTACACATCCGACAGTTACGAAGCAACATTATAATCCATCTGGAGTCGTGTTTGTGTCACCTGATGAATGTAAGTCCAGTATTCATTCTGGTTTTGGTCCAACTCCTGAGGGAAATATCTGGCTGAATTGGAAGAATTGGATTCACATGCTGCTAAATCCTGATTGGTGCATGGAAGGACGTGACATCACGTTTTTCCAACTGAGCCCCGCCCACTTTATACCAGTGCGACAAACATAGTCAAAACAAAAAAATTGAGAAACAACTCATGTGAAATAATCAAAACTGTTTCAACTTTGGCAGAAAGTTGTGTGTTTGTGTCAGATCCCATCACTCTTAGTAAAAAGCTGATTGAGAATTTATGTTTTCAGCGTCTTTAGCTATTTCATAATGTTTGTATTGTTCAAATATTTGTCTATGAAATATACAGATGTTGCTGCTTGAACTGCTGGAGCCTCAACACTGTTAAATGTAATTGTGTGGACACACAGCACAGACTTGAGAGAGTGGCGCCCTCATGTGGAGGCGCTGCACACACACACACACACACACACACACACACACACACACACACACACACACGCACACAAACGATTTGATGATATTTCCGACAGTACTTGAACGCAGCATCCTCTGACTGTACTTTCCCTTTAAGTGAAGATGAAAGCTGTTGTGTAATTTGGGTGAAAGAGGAGGAGGAGGAGCGGACTGAATGGAGGACAGTTTTCTTTGATAGATCGGAGAGGAGTCGGACAGGTACGGTGTCACTCCTGTACATCAGATTATTAACATGCTATGATGAATATGTACATGTCGTCCCTGACTGTGTTGTTTATGTAGGCTAACCTGCAGTGTGTCCATGTTGTGTTCATGTTTGAGATGTAACACGTTAAAATGGCATTTTACTGTATCCTGAATCACAACCAGGATACATGTGTGTGTGAAATGTGATGTTTTTATCTGCTGGTTCACAAAGATGCTTTACTTTAAACCTCCTCTCGTTTAACCTTCAGTATAAAGTGTCAACATTTCTTCTAAAACTAACAGGAAGCCAGCGCTGATCCGGTTAAAGCGAAGTTCCGTTTTCCGCTCCTTTACTCTCGTTTATACAACACAAAAATAGAATTTGATCTAACTTTATGTTACTCCTTTTCTCAAGGTCCACTTACTTTCCAGAGCTTTCAACCGTGTCATACGGTCTTCATCAGAGGATGGAGTCTGACAGGTGCATCAGAGTTCAGTCTTGACCTTAGAAATAGCAATTTGGCAAAACATTCCCACCTCAAGATCCACTTCTCTGGATTATGTTTATATATAATCTGCATGTCTACATGTATATGTTTATATTACTATCATATTACTGAATTGTACAGAAATTGTACAAAAAGACAAACTGACCACCATGACACTTTTCTTTTTTACACAAAACAAATAACTAAAATGAAATAAAAATATTTTCATGAAGAAAGTCTGCATACTACATGTTTAAATCAGTTGGACTGTAGCCAAAAATTTTGCCTACTTAAAGGGGTAGTCCGGTGATTTAGTATTGCACTTCCATAATGTTGGAAAAAACACTGGAGCCTACATTTCCCACAATGCAACTAAACAGCAGCTTTGCATGAGACCCTCCCTGCCTGGTAAACACTCAGATCTTTCAAACTCCACACCTCCAGTTTGTAACTTCAATTCAATTCAGTTTTATTTATATAGCGCCATATCATAACAACGTTATCTCAGGGCGCTTTTCCATAAAGAGCAGGTCTAGACCGACTCCTTATGTGTACAGAGACTCAACAATTCCCACCAAGAGCAAGCACAAGCGACAGCAGCAAGGAAAAACTCCCTTTTAACAGGAAGAAACCTCGAGCAGAACCAGGCTCTGGGTGGGCGGTCATCTGCCTCGACCGGTTGGGTTGAGAGAGGAGAGGGAGAGAGAGAGGGAGAGCGAGAGAGAGAGAATGAGGAAAGTGACCATGCAGTAGCACAGCACAGTTTAGTTCTACATACAGATGTAAAGTAACAGTAGTGGGAATGGTATTAATGTTAATACAAATAATACTAATAGCAATATGGTAGTAGTGATACTAATAACAGGACCAATAATAACAATAGCAGCAGCGGCTGCCAAGCAGGAACACGGGGGCAGCAGGTGGCCTGCATCACAGATCCGGACTCCGCAGCTCCGGAGGCAGAAACACTCGGAGAAAGCAACAGAAGGAGAGAGAGAAAGAGGAGAGAGAGTAACAGAAGGAGAGATAGAAAGAGGAGGGAAAGGGAAGCAGTTGAGTTAGTAACAAGCATTAATGGGATAAGAGTACGTACAGATGGAGAGGGAGAGAGAGGAGCTCAGTACATCACAGGAAGTCTCCTGGCAGTCTAGGCCTATAGCAGCATAACACAGGTTTCTTTTAAATTAAAGTCTCATGCTCACACTGAGAATAACCCTGATGACATCACTATGACATCATCTGGGTTAATCTGTCAGGCATGACAAAACTCCTCCAGAGCCACAGAAGACATTATACAACTGTTTTCACAGGCCAAGGGCTGTTAACCATGACAAAGACAGTAAATTTGAGATTATTTGACAGAAAAAGAAGTCGAGCTGCCGGACGCTAGCAGTTTCCCTCTGCTTCCAGTCTTTGTGCTAAGCTAGGCTAAAACGATATCACAGTGCATAGAGATATAACTGATATTCACCTTCTCATCTGACCCCGCAAACAAGCTAATTTCCCAAAATGGAGTGTTCCTTTAATGGCTTATTTAATCTGACAGAGAGAACGGTGAAACTACCTTTTAGCTCATCTGAACCGCACATCTCAATTCATTCAAATGCTGGTCAGTTTTCAGAGAGAACCTCGACCCAGAAATGATAACTCACTGGTTTTACTGGACTCTTAGCACTGCGCTGCTCAAATGACAATGTCTGTTTGTGTGTTTTATTCTTTTGAAGGAGTGATGGAGCTGTTAATGCTATCAGGAGGTATTTTGGTTGTCCCAGTCCTCGCCTTCATCACCTCCTTCCTGTTCTGGCCTGGAGCGCTCCTTAAGGCCTACAACTGGTAAAAACACACTAAAACAACGACTGGTTAGACTGGTAATTGATTCACGTTTACTGGTATTTAAGATATCTTGGTAACACCACTCTAGTGTAGCACAGCGCGGTGAGACCTCTGTCCATATTCACTTATACCACTATCGTGAAAATGTGTAGATTTCTTCCAAAAATAACAGATAAAAATAACAGAGTGCATCAAAGTTAGTAACCTGCTCACTCGTTACGTGTTTCTAAAGCTGGATTTATATTTCTGCATTAAATAATTATGCCGTACCAGAGGTTACGTGTCGTGTACGTGACTCTGATGCTCCACCGTAGCTGACGCTGGGTTTTTTTAAATTTCTTTTTAAGTTTGCTAATAATTTCCCCCCTTTGGGGACACATTGGATTTTATATTTCATTAACTCCCAAAAGTACCCAGAAGTTCATACATCACAGGCTTGTTTCCAATATTTATCAATAAAATAGGCATGAATAGAAATAAAAGTACTCTGATTTTCTAATTTTCATTTTTTCATTTTTCTATCCAACAGTCCATAAATAGAAAATTTAATAAAAAAACATGCAATTTTAGAAAATTGACTTAATTTTTTAATATAAAAAATCGTCCTACTCTGGTTACTGGTAACTACTGAGCAGATTTTCTTTAAATGTACTGAGCACATTCACTCTCTCCAGAGGATGAACCCTCTGACCATGTGACCTTTCCTCTAGCGCCACCCTCAGGACAAACTAAAGATAATTCACCGGCCCTGCTGACAGCAGAGTAACAGATGTCCTGCACAGATTTTGTTGTAATCTGTCTGGACTTCAAGTGATTCACATTATCTTGCTGTTGTAAACATATTTAACTCAAAACTGTGTATTTTAAATTCTTTAAATAATAATGGTGTGTCTCTGTTCAGCTGTGTATTGCAGGCTGTTGCTGTGCTGTAATGTTACTGTCTCCAAAATATACTTTTATTGTGAAGGAGCAGGGCTGTTAGTGTGACCTTGCCTACTGGAATTTGTCTAAGCTGTAAAAAAAAAAATTTGCATGTTGGCCTCTTGGCAGATTATTGTGGCTATTTCACCGTCTTACACGCACACACACACACACACACACACACACACACTGCTGAGTCACTCTCATGTAATAGTGTCTTTGTCAGCAGCAAGTTACAAAACACGGAAACATAACATGAAATGAGATTAAATTTTAAATTAGGGAAAATAATAACAATATGACCAACAGGGAGAACGAAAGATGATGCAGAAATATAAAGTATAAAAGAGGCTCATGATCTTCGTGGACAGACTCTCACAAGCTTTTATGAGGGTTAAACAGGTATTCTGAAAGTTGTCTTGTGAATAATCATCTACTAGATGGGTTGGCACTAAATTTTGTACAGACAATCTTGGCGCTCAGAGGATGAATCCTAATGATGTTGGTGAGCCCCTGACTTGTCCTTTAGCGCCACCATAAAATTTGTTTCAGACATTCACGTCTTCCCTGTGGGCAGCTGTGGCGGTAGGGCAGGTTGTCCACTGATCTGATCACAAGGTTGGGGGTTCGATCCCCACCTCATGCTCTCCACATGTCGAAGTGACTTTGGGCAAGATACTGAACCCCACATTACTCCCAATGGTTGGCCAGCACACTGCTAATTTTAGCATGCTAATATTCTAAATGAAGATAGTGAACACGTCTAAACATCAGCATGTTACCACTGTCAGTGTGAGCCTGTTAGCATGCTGACGTTGCAGCCTCGCAGAGCTGCTATCATGGCTGTAGACTGTTAGTCTTCACTAATGTATGAGGAAAACTGTGAATGTTTTTTGCCCCAAAACGATGGCAAGTTGTTTAACACTTTGTTTAGCACTTTTGGTCCAGAGTGACATACATTGTCTCTGCAAGTGTTGACCAGATTTCAATGAGATTTCCGGATCCCATTCCTGCTCTCCGTAGGATAAACCCTTTACATTTTAATAATCCCCTGACCTTTCCTCTAATGCCACCCTCAGAACAATCTTCACATTTTAAGACCCTCACTCTCTCGTTAGAAATAACTGCTTATGTGAAGCAAAATTTAACGCACATCAGCTACGGTGGCTATGTGTGTGGGCTCCGTAAACTCTTAACACACTGTAATTCTGGCTTTATGTACCGTGGGTGTGATAAACACTGCATCCTCTGGGATGCTAGCGGGACTTTAGACATTAAAATTTTTAGGGTTATAATTCTTGAACAATTGCAAACAAATTCAGATGACACTTGCATATAATAATAAGTGATCATGCCTTAATCCTCCCCAGGTACTGGCGTTGCAGGCTGGGCCTGGTGGTCCGCTACTCTCACTGTGGAAGTTACCGCTTCTGTTATTCCAGCCGTGGGACGCCAGCGGGCGCCACGCCGTCGCTGCTGCTGCTGCACGGCTTCTCCGCCACCAAGGACATGTGGCTGCCTGTCATCAAGGTAACACACACAAACAGGTTCAGACACAATGTTTCTCACGTACACACACAGAAATGTTAGTGGGTGTCTTTCTCAAACTTTTTAAGGAGAAGAAAGAAGGTAAGGAAAGATGGTTGGATGAAGAGGATAAAACAGATAGAAGAGAGATAGGAAGGAACAAGTGGAGGAGGAAAGACAGAGGGAGACAAGGAAGGATTAAGGGAAAGAATGAAGGAATGATCGAAGGAAAGATGGACAGTCGAAAGAGAGGATGGATGGATGATGTAAGGTGTCAACCAGCTTATCCTAAATCCACACTACATACTAAATCGATACAGCATGTGCTACATACTACTCGTCATGCTGTTTTAGCAGTTAGTATAAAACAATCAGTCAAACTGTGACTTTGGGATGTTTCTGCAAATTAAACTTCACAAAGAGAAAGCAAAATGTCTATTTTTGTTACACTCCATTGCTTTGAGTATACTTCACTTTGCCACTTTTCCGGTGTGAACACTCTTTATGCTAAAAACCTGCTCAGGATCAGTAATAATATTAGCTGTAGTGGCTTTAATACTTTCCAGAGCCACTTACCAACATAGGGGGTATGATTTCAACGCACAAACAACAAGTCCAGCATGAAAATCCATTCAAAATGTCCATTTATTTCCATTTGGATACAGCATTTCTCTACCCCCGTCCCTAATTAGCAGACATGATAAATAGCCATTAGGAAACCTAGAGGGTGTCAAACAAAGCAACCAGGGGAGTAAACAACTAAGGTATGTATCCATGTATCCATGTAAATAAGTATACAATACATAAAATACATAGGCCATCTTGTATTAATAAAGCAAAGACATAGTATAACATAAATGTAAATAAAACATATGAAACACTCAGTGAATGGCTCCTACATTAGTCTTTCATTTCAGTTGGGTGTGTTTGTTTTCTCCTCCAGTATCTCCCCAGAAGCCAGCATGTTGTGTGTGTGGACATGCCGGGGCACGAGGGGACGAGTCGCACCGGCGCCGAGGACTACAGCATTCAGGGCCAGGTCGGCCGAATCCACCAGGTCTGTACGAGTGTGTGTACATTAGTGAATACAACACACTGTATTGTAATACAGATTGAGGAACACTATTGTACTTACAGGCAGAGTCGGAAAACCCCTCCATGTTTCTAACGCCAGGATCAGACTACATAATATCAGCACAATAATGTCCCTGATGTCAGAAATCTTTTAGTTTGTGCAGAGTATCGGTCTGGATAAAAGACCCTTCCACCTGATCGGGACATCAATGGGTGGGAACGTCGCGGGGGTGTACGCTGCAAATTACCCTGCTCACCTGTCCAGCGCCACCTTGATTTGCCCGGCAGGTAAACTCACCAGACGTCTGATCTACATGATGTTTCCCTCCAGGATTCAAACCTGAATCTCCTCCTCCTCCTCCTCCTCCTCTTCCTCCTCTGTCCTCCAGGTCTGGTTTATCCCACAGACTCGGAGTTCATCAATCGTCTGAGGGAGTTGGAGAAGAGTAGGCAGGAGGAGAAGAGTCAGCAGGAGCAGTCGATCCCTCTGATCCCCTCCACTCCTCAGGAGCTGGAGGACATGCTGAGACTCTGCTGCTACAACCCCCTCAACCTCCCCCGGCAGGTACAGAGCTGTGATACCTGGTCCAAAATCCAGATTAACACACTTTTAAGGCTTCACACAACTTGGCTCCTCCATATACAGAATCAATATATGTGTGTGTGTGTGTGTGTGTGTGTGTGTGTGTGTGTGTGTGTTGTCAGGTCCTGCGGGGTCTCCTTGACAACAGGATCCCCAACAATGGTTTCTACAGAGAAGGTCAGTCTGCTCACATCCATCTCCGACATTCGGCTCCTCCTCTGTGACCTCCTTCTTCTCTCCTCTCCTCCTCCATTGCTCCTCAAAACAGTGCTGTCTGTCACAGATTAAAGAGCAATAATCTAATGGTGATGCGAAATTATTTTAATTAATATACCATAAATTCTCAGATAGTGGGTGGGCACTTTATTTAGCTCCCTGAAGCTTCCCTGTTTTCTGATCTGCTCCTGTTTTTTATTTGTTCTTAATGCAACACTTCCTCCATGTTTACCTGTTGTCTTGATGAAACGTAACACTTCCTGCACAGGTGTTTATGTCTCTACTTTAATAACCGTTATAACTGCAATATGCTCTGTTGATTTATTGTGTGTGTGTGTGTGTGTGTTGTTCAGTGTTCATGGAGATCGTCGGGGAGAAGTCTCGTCACTCGCTGCAGGAAAACCTGCATCTGATCTCGGCACCGCTGCAGGTCATCTGGGGGACAGAAGACCAGGTATAAATGGATCACAGCAATGCAGCGACGGTCATTTCATAACTAGATATGTTCACAGAAAAAGGCACAACCGCACACTGAATAAATGTTCCTAAAAAGAAATGTATTGAGTACAGTGAAAACCGTTTGGCATCATGTCTTTTTCAGGTAATATTCAACATGTGACCAACAAGTTCCATATATGGACTTCACCTGAGTCAATGCAGGTGCAGTGATGGAAGAAGGATTCAGAAAATTTACTTAAGTAAAAGTAGCGATACTGCAATGTAAAAATACTCCATTACAAAAGTCCTGCATTCAAAGTTTAGTACGAAACTACTACTAACACTTGTTAATAAGCATTAAACACAAAGTACAGCTGAGGCTGAGGGAATGTCGTTAGTTTTGCGGTTATTTGGTCATAATTAAAAAACTTTGGACAAATTCAAATTGTTGACCTGATGATGGTGCTAGATGGAAAATAAAAGGATCACCAAAGTTATTACAAGTCATCCTGAGGGGGACATGAATGTCTGAAACTAATATCATGACAATCCAGTCCAAAGTTTTGTTGTTGAGATATTTCAGACCAAACTTGTCTACTCTCTCAGGTGGTGGACGTGTCGGGGGCGGCAGTGCTGCAGGCGGCGCTTCCAAACTGCCAGGTGGCGCTGTTGGACAACTGTGGTCACTCTGTGGCGTTGGAGCGGCCCAGGAAAGCCGCCAAGCTCATCATGGACTTCTTGTCTGAGCAGGAAGTCAACGGTGAAAACGCTAAGAAACTTTCCTGAAGACAAACTTTTGATCTGTACGTCGACCCGTGACCTCACGATGGAAGCGATGAGGAGAATGATGATTATGATGAAGATGAAGATGATAAGAGTTTTCGACGTCATCTGTGAAAATTAAATGAACGCACAAAAATGGGACAGACTGTCAAATATTCCTGAAGTTTTTACACACAGCACCCTGCAGGAGGCTGTAGTCTCTGTTTTAGATGAATGAAAACATTCCACGTTGGGATTTCACTTTCAGAAAAACTGTATTTCAGTCTCTTGTTTCATGTGAGTGGCAGGTGTTTGTTTGTGTTTGAAGTCTCCTGCCATTTTATCCTCATAAAAACACATTCAGATTGAAATTCAGGATGAGAAATGTACTGTAGGTGAGTGAGTTGTCAGATTTATTTTACTCAAAAAGTTTGATAAATGAGGTGATCCAATAATTTCAGCACCTGTACAATCTATGGACTACAGACATAAATCTTGTGAAAAAGAATTGTTTTATTGATTGATTGGAAACTTGTGCTCTGTTTTTTTTTTTTTTGCATGTAGTAATACACCAACAGGCCGCTAGGTGGCGACACATTTTTACAGCTTTATCAAGAATGTCAAAGAGTAAGTGCTTTATTCGAGATGTACCGCTCCACAGCAGGAAGTGGTCCACCTTCTGGTGCGTAAAATACAATAGTTATTGATAATTATTAGAAAAGTGAATTGATCATTTCACACAAAATATAAACATTTCATTATTTTAGGTTGAAAAATGACTTGTTTTCAAATACTGTGGCTTAGTGTGTAATTTGGTCCAATAAACCGTATATTATTTTCACTTCTTAATTATTTTGTTATTTTATGGAACTTGTGCAGAGACTCAGTTTAAACCTGGTTTCTGTCTCGTCGTGTAATTATTTTCACATTTGACGTTTGTATTTGAGCTTAGATTATTTTTCAACATTTTTTTTTCCTTCTGAAATATGTTGAAATCAAACTTTAAGAAACCTTTAAGACTGTTCTGAAGACATTTACAATTTACTGAAAGGTTTTCTGCTCTGTTGGTACAAAAAATATTATACTAATACAAATATTTCAAATTTACATGACATCAACAAACTGGGTCTACCTTACCACCGTTTGTGATTCATGGATGTTGTGACAGAGTGATCCATCTCACTATTTTACACCTCTTTGACATATGTGGCTGTGATCACTGCGCATGCGCAGGGCTAAGCGCAGGCTGCGCACACTGGTTCAAAGTTTGCCTGGACGCTGAGCGGTTGAAAACACGCTGTAGTCTGTCCACGTTGATGTAGCTGGTGAGTAAAATGCTTTAACATGCAACTGTTTTTGAATGTTAACAATAACAAACAGCAGTTCATTGACTGTTAGCTGTGTTTAGCTGTCAGTGTAGCAGATACGAGCTAGCGTAGCTTAAGCTAGTTTACCTTAAGCTAGCAGTTTACCTAACTTAGGTACTGTTTGACCTCCTGTTAGCTAATTTTAGCTTCAGCTTCAGCTTCAGCTTGTGTGTGACATCTGCTAGAGGAGAAGTTATGCTGTCAGACGTGTCGAGCCTGGAAATTATGTGCGTATTTTAGATGTTCAACCGCTGACTGTAACAGAAAGTTATCAGATTTAGTGTGGTGGTTACCTGGCTATCTTGCTAGCTAAGTTTATTATTTGTTTGCGTGTAAAAATAACTTTCGGCTATTAGTTAAACATTACAAAAATTTGTTTTACCCCTTTGTTGTAAATGTATGTCTGACAGAGGTGCTTTAATTAATCTGTTTTGGTCCTTTGTCCTTCAAATCCAAAGATTCTGTAGAGACATACATGATCTTATTCAAGATCTTATTGGAAAACCGTTTACATTGTCAACTTGTATGTATTTGTTTAATTTTACCACTGATGGTATTTTCATGTTTTTTATTTCGCTAAATACATATATATTTTATTGTTATGGTCCACTTGATGTATCCCATGTGTCAAATTGTGGATATACTGCTGCCCTAATGCCATTTACCTATTAATTGAACCAAAAGTCGGACAAGTTGTGGAGGATTTGGGAACCATTGTTTTTGTTTTTTAGGGACTCTGAATTGACCCCCCTCTTAAAAAATATCTTATTTTCTGTTTTGTTGTTCAGTGGCTTTGGTTGTTCTGTTCTGTGCAAATTAATACCAAAAACAATGGCAAACAACTTGTCCTGGGCGACAGAAAACATTGGGAATAATAGAATCTAGGGCTGCAACTAATGATTATTGTCATTATCTATTCTTTGGTGAATTAGTTTAATCTATTAAATGTCAGAAAATTCTGAACACACAGACTTGTATGGTTTAAAATCATGCTGAGTTTACTTGATGTCTGTTTAACCTTCAGTGGTTTGTTTTTTCAGTCTGAAATCAGCTGATCGACCTGCAGCACTTCACCTGTTTAAGTCCGAGTCACTGATGCTTTAATAGAATGAGACGCGTCGACAAGAAGGACGAACCTGCTATTTACCAACGGGTCGTGTTGAAGAACGCCTCGCCGTACCACTACATGAAGGTCTGCCTGTAAGTCACTGTGACACGTTTATTATGAAATACTGTTTATTCAGCAGAAGCCAGGGCTGACTGATAATGTATTGTTTTCTTTTTTTAATATTGTGGTTCTTATGTCTTAAAAAAAATAATATAAATGTGTATTTTTCCATAATATCAATATTTCTGTGTGTGTTTAGTGTGCTGGAGGATAAGTCTACCAGACTGAGCGCAGTTGAACTGAAGCAGTTCATCATCACAGGTCTGAAGAGTCTGTATGGAGAG
The DNA here is from genome assembly GCA_002120245.1 of Maccullochella peelii. NCBI lineage: Eukaryota > Metazoa > Chordata > Actinopteri > Centrarchiformes > Percichthyidae > Maccullochella > Maccullochella peelii. The sequence goes on along the minus strand of LKNJ01004128.1, from coordinate 2,593 downwards.
GTGAGATCGTTAACACAGCAGGTCGACGGTTCGATTCCCACCACGGCTGAAGACAGTGTGATCTGCTCTGATGCTGGGAGGACCTGTGAATGGAAGCAAGAAAATGCCAAGCTAGGGCTGAAATAAACGATCAACAAAAAATTAATCTGCAACTTTTTTGATTCATTGGGAAGATTTGGGGAAAAATTTAAAAATACCAGACATTCCTTTGTTCCAGCAAAACAAGAAACTTGGTGATGTCACCTTAGACTTGGAAATTATAATGGACATTTTCACTCTTTTTTAACATTTTATAGACAAAATGATTAATCAAAAAAATAATGAGCAGATTGTTCAATGGTGAAAATAATCATTAGTTGAAGCCCTATTTTTTTTTGTGTGATTGAAGAGGTTATGTTTTTGGCTGTCTGTTAGCAGGATATCTCCAAAACTACTTCAAACATAGACGTAAAGTTCTTTTTTTCTCCGTGCATTTGTATATATGTGCTTCAGGTGGGAGCAGCGTTGACCTTTGACCTGTTGAAGTACGATGAAGACACCCTCACTGCTCTTCTGCGTGTTTACAGCAGGTGAGGTCAGCAGTAGCAGGATGGGAAGGAATTGTCACTCCCCCTAAACTATATGTTCTTTTTAAATATGTGTGTGTGTGTGTGTGTGTGTGTGTGTATGTTTACAGGGGTTTGGTGAAGCTGTGGAGCTCCCTGACTCTGCTGGGCTCCTACCAGAACCAGGCCTGTGCCTTCAGAGTCCTGCAGGTCAGCAGACTTCACTTCAGCTCAGTGTCCAAAAAGGATCTTTGTGTACGTTATCAGATGCTGGGGGACAGTTAAACTCTGACTCAGCCTGACGTCTGTGTCTCAGTTCAGAGGCTTCTGCCTTTGAAGGACGCAGCCTGGGATTCCCCTCTAGATATATGTGGCTATGTGTAAAATGAAAGTGTTTTCTGTCTGCTGGACTGACCCCCCCCCCCATCTCTAACAAAAACAAAATTACCACAATCACACACACTGCCCCGAAAATCCTCCGGCCTCTCTACCTCCAATCTCTTAGACATGAAAAACCGAGCTATCACACACTTTGCACTCATAATAATATATGTCACTGATCATCCCCTCAGATCACTCTTCACAAACTACATTGTTGACACTGTTGTACAGATCCAGACATGTTTGTGTGAGTTCATACGTTTGTGTAAGTATGGGTTGGGATACAGGCAGCGGCATGAACGTGTATGTGACCATGTGTATATTTCATGTGTTGTGTTTCTGTGTGGAATATATACGAGCTGTGACAATAAAGACTATCTGTCTTTCTCTTGTGTCATCTTCAGGTGTCTCCGTTCCTGCTTGCGTTGACAGGAAACAGCCGCGAGCTGCAGCTGGACTGAAGGAGGAGGAGCATTGTTTTCTTCAGGATGAGTTTCATGTGGAGCAGTATCTTTAATAAACCGCGGCTGTGCCTCTCTTCCATCACAGCAGCCCCTCCCTCCTGCCGGCTGCTCCACGTCGGCCAGCGAGCCTCCCTCACCAAAGCATTCTCCTCCCACGACGTGGAGCTGTTCGCCGAGCTGACGGGCGACAACAACCCCCTCCACCTGGACCCGGCCTACGCCAGCACCACCTCCTTTGAGACGCCCATCGTCCACGGCGTCCTCATCAACGGCCTGATCTCGGCCGTGCTCGGCACCAGGATGCCGGGCCGCGGCTGCGTCTTCCTGTACCAGGAGATCCGCTTCCCGGCGCCGCTCTACATCGGCGAGGAGGTGCTGGCCGAAGCCGAGGTCCGCAAGATCAAGATGTCGTTCGCCTTCATCGGCGTGACGTGCTCCGTCAAGGACAAGGTGGTGATGGAGGGGGAGGTGATGGTGATGATGCCTGAGGAGCAGCAGCGGGGAGGAGGAGGAGGAGGACCCTGATGTGACAGTTGTAGTGATTAAAAATGGCAGCTGCAGCTCGGCATCTCCCAAGATCATTAAGTTGGAACAGTTTTTCTACACGTTGGAATTTGCTCCATGTTGCTGTTATTTTTGTTGTTTATAGATCATGTACTTGAACCATGGCAACAACAAGTGCGTCTAGACAGAGCACTTACCAGAGAGACTTGATGATTTATTGTTAAGTGTGTTTAATTTGTCAGATTTGCTCTGTATTTTGTTTAATATGTGAAATATGTGTGTGGAATAAAAATGCTAAATGATGATTTTTTTTGATGAAATGTGGCTGAAAGAAGAAATTCTTTTGTCAAACTGGTTTCTATTATTTTTTTAATCATTTATTTAGTTCTTTTCGTAAATTGTTTATTAAACCAATTATTTATTATTCCCCCTAAATCTTCATACTGGGCCAATATTATTGTGACACAACTATGATAAACAGTTACTTTTTTTTTTTTCAGCTTTACTTAACAATAAATCAATGCAATGAGAGCGTAGGAAAAATATGTGATTAACAGTTCCTGCTCCGGGCCAGCAGATGGCAGCACCCTCCACCCTCACGTGGTTTTCCAACCTCCAATTATGATGACAAAAGCAGCCTGATCCATCTGTTGTAATAAGTAATGTTCCTCCATGGATTTTTCCAGACCCATATGTTAA
>LKNJ01004127.1:0-45986 GCA_002120245.1 Maccullochella peelii | reverse complement strand
CACTCCAGTATGAAACTCCAGTGATTGTTGTGATGTATCAGATCAGTTCGATCAGCTGCAGCGTCCAATCAATAACTGATATCCAATCAGGGGGCATGTCAGCAGGTGAAAGTCTTCCGTGAAGGCTGCTTTCCTCGCTCATGGCTCCTCAGAGATCCTTCTCCTCGGAGCAGAAATAAGAGCTTTGGGATGGCCTTCAAGATGGCGGACCAGAACGACTTCTGGTTGAAGCGAGGAGCGAGGAGATATCAAATGAGAGGCCTGAGATGTACCCAAGTTCACCCCTGATCTCAAGCCATCACCTTACCCAGATGTCTGAGGCGCCACGTTTGGTAGCGTTTGTCCGCCAGAAGCTCTGTCATAATTTGACATTTTTATTCAGTTTTTAGATCCTGATTGTTTTACCTATATGTTTTAACAAGGAAAAAGTTTTTAATCATTGGACTTTTGGATCTTAAGTAATTTTAAGTTGGCTGTCTGCTGAATGTTGGCCCACTGGACTAGCGCGACTGCTATCTTATCTAGGTTTGTTTTTAGCCTAGTGGCTAAGCTAGCTTTTATTGAAGATTTTAAGCTTTTAGTACTTTTATGGACTAAATTGCAAATGAGTGTGGATCCTGCTACCTTACCGTTTCAAAATTGAAGAAAAGCATTGCGTGTCTGGAAGCCGAGCTCAGAGAGCTAGACCATCTCATCTTGGAGTTTTCCACTGTCGCCACGGCCCAGGCAAAACACCTTGCAGTCCTGGGCTTCTCCGGCTGCAGTTTGCCCCCATACCGGCTGCTCTGTGACAGGTGCTATACTAAATAAACTTTAATGACTTACTTTACTTACTACAAGATCAATTCACACACCTGCACATCAGTGTTCAGTACAGAGATAGTTTCAGGATGTGTGTTGCCTAGCTTAACACAAAGACTGGAAGCACGGGAAAGCCTCGGTCTGTCAAAAGTGAAAAAAAAACATCTGCTGGTTTTCTTATTTACATCCTTGTGGGATACCAAGCTATTCAACAATCCATTGAAAAGTTAGGACAGAGCGCAGTCCTGGCAATGCCATAGGTCCAATGCATATCTGAACTGCGCTTCAGGCCGCAGTGTCTCATTTTCTATGTCTATAAATCAGATTTGGAGATATTTGGAAAGCACATTTTTCACATTGACAGAACAAGGCCAGCTGCTTCCAGTCATCAAGTCTAAACTTTATGAAGCAAACGTTCTGAGAAATCTAAATCTGGGTAAAACAGTAAAAAACATAAATTAGGAAAAATAAATATTAGTATTTGCCAAAAATATTTTTTTATTCCTTTAGTTGGAATAGTTAGGTCCCAGAGAGGACTGGAAGGGACTTGTGACCTCTGATTTACAGGTGAAAAGAATGGACTAAAATGAGCTGAGGAATACATTTTTTGTTAAAAAGTTAGAGAAGGAAAACAAACAAACTGCTAGACTCCAAATAAAACCAACATCCAGCTAATCAAGTTACACTTCATTGTTCATGTGACACCGATGCTCGAAATTACAAGAAGGCGGTCATCCATGCCGCAGAGTGCAGCAGTATGTCAGGCCGTCGCACGCCACTGTAGCCCCACCGTGGGTCCAGCCCAACTAGCTGAGGCAGTGAGGCCCGAGGTTACGGCAGCAGAGCAGAGCTTTCCTTCGACTCCCTTGCGGCGTCTTGCCTCTGCCTCCCAATCAAAATCCATTATCGCTTAAAAGTCCTTCAGGGCTGCTACAACAAGCTAACTGTTGCGTTGGCTAACGTGAGTAGCTAGCTACTGCTATTTAAATGATCATTGGACCAAAGCGATGTCAATATTGTATTCTGGTTGTTGATTGGTTAGGGAGGATGTCCTCCATTGCAGCATAATTTTACGTGTTTTGGGCAGATTAGCATTAAAAAAAGTACATTAGTACATGACATTGATATAAGACATCCCGCCAACAGCAGGAGCCTGTCCTCCTCTGCCCCCCACCACCACTTCACACGGACTGCCCTTTCACCCCTTGCCTGCCCTGCAGGTGTTGCTATTGAAGCATTTTAGTTAGAATTTCAATAATGGATTTTTTCCAAAGAACAGAGGAGAATAGAGAAGGAGCAACCTCCTCTGCCCCTATGAGCCAGCCTCCACTGCTATAAAGGCTAGAAAAGTTGCGCCAAATGAAATAGTAACAATAGGTCAAAATTTTATAATTCTCGATAATGTATCAGTTATAGGTCCAGGTCTGGATAGGACAGCATCTGGGTCATGATTGCGTGGGAGAAACTAAGCAGTTCTATGTAAAATCAGGCATTCAGCACCCCCATATAGCCCAAATGGAATGATCCTTTGGGCTATATGGGGCCAAAGGATCGGTCTCCTTAGATTGAATTGTAGAATATTCGACTATTCGGGGTCACCCCATGAAGGTTTTGTACAAAACTGATGGCAAAATGATCATAATGAATGGAAAATATATTGTAATGTGTTGAGTTAATTGTGTTGTGTAGCTCTGTTTACGCTGTATGCTTAAACTGTTGGACCCTTGATGTTGAGTAACAGCTAACGGAGTGGAAACATTGTGATTTTTAAGCCCATTATATTTTTGATTTGGATAATACAATTATTTGAACCAAGTTGGACCAAGTCTGTATTAGTCTGGGCCAGTTTCTCTTGATAGTTGGGAGATTAAGTTTAAACAGTATGTAGTGGATTCTTTAGGTCCTGTGTGTTAGTGTGTCCACATGGCTGTCCAGGACAGGACAATGAAAGTGAATCTTCTTCTTTGTTACATGATATAATATTTGCTTAAAGTAGTTTCAATTATGGATGTTTCAGCTCATGGTTGGTTGCTAGTTAATAAGGTTGAGTCTTTCCAGCATTCACTGACCCCCCAAATACAGTTGACAAGCTCAAACAAGCCGATTGAATCTACCTGCCCAGCATGAAATGGCAAAGAGCCGAAGTAATGGAATGGAGCACAGAGACAGCCAAAGAGAGTTTGAAGGTTTTCTCAAGACTTGGCTATTAAACTAAACCATAATGATTTATTTATTGTAAATTTCTAAATAGATTCTAGTTATCCTTATCACTAGATTTCCAAGCCTTGCTGCATTTTGCTGTGCAGCAGTACAGGTTGAAATGTGTACAGTGAGCTGAATAAGTGTAAAAACCTGCTAAAGTAGTTGACTTGCTGGCTTTATTTAGGAAGCAGCTGCCTGGGAACTTCTGTTGACCAGCTGTGTTTCTCTGGCTCAGATTCACCGCCGCACACACACAGACAGCCTCTTGCTGGTTCAGCAGTTTAAATCAGTGAAGTCTTTCAGAGCACAGCAAGATGCGACCCATCATCAATCACACACACACGCACTGACACACACACACACACACACACACACACACACACACACACTCCTTGACAACTGAGTGTGTCACCAGGCCAAGAGAGGGAAGCAGGTGGTGGCAGACAGTCTGTGTGTGTGCGCACAGAGCTGTGGTGAGGATGAGATGCAGTCTTTTTCCACTCCAGTGTGTTTACATGCACTAGTAGATTGCAGTTGCCTGTATTTACAGTATGTGTGTGGTTGAGTTTGAGGTAGGTTGTGTGAGGCAGGGTGGAGCCAACAGGGTTAGGCAACACATAGTGTCACTGAAGAAATCGAGGTTTGGCTGTCCATTACCTCCATTGCTGCCTATGTGTGCTTGTAGGTGAGGTATAACAGGGTCATAACTCAGAGGATACATTGATTAATAAATAGAAAACAACATGGTAAGACCCATGTTATTATCTCCCATGGAAAGATCTAAACCTTCACTAAGAAGAACTAGAAGAACTGGGGCTGCAAGATAAGATAGTTTAGTTTAGGTTACAGTTCACTTTAAGGACTTTCCTCAATGATAACAATTAACGGCCATCTTTCAAGTCAAGTCAAATCAAGTCACTTTTATTTATACAACCCAAATACATTAATACAATACATCATAAGGACATGACAGCATGTGCACTAGAGTATGGCTCAGAGTATATTTCTGTCCGAACCCAACCCAAGTCTGAGAGAGTAGTAACTGAGCCCGACCCGAACCCGACAGGCAAATCCAAATGCCATTAATTTCCCTCCATGGTTTTCAGTAGTTTTTTAAAACTTCCCTGATGACAAATTTTCTTTGACTTCTTCCATTTAGCTAGGCTACATGAATAACCGACTGTAATCACACCTTAACCATGGCGGTGGTGATGTGCAGAGGTTTTGGAAGGCGCAAACAAATGATGTCATTCTGCGGCGTCAGATAAAACAAACACTTGTGTGTGTTCTAGAAAGCTCATAAAATGACATATTTTGTCGTTTAGTTTGGAGAACTTGTTGAGATTTGTGCAGTTTTTGACCTATTGCTCCCAGTTCATTTGTCTTTACCTACTTGGCAGTTGCAAAATGAACAGTCTTGTCATATTGCTCAGGCTAGCCAAACTCGATCAAGTGCAGTGTATGCTACCATCCAACAACATCATCCAACAAAGATCAATCACTGCATTTGGACAGAGCAAGCTAAGGGACCAGATTTTGTCTTTACAAATGCTGCTCCATTTTCTGTGACTTCCTGGTGGTAATTATTTCCATGCCTCCAAAAGTTGAGGTACATGGGTATTTGCAACTCTATTCTGTCTAAAACGACTGTTGCACATACTGTACTGTACATATGTGCAAGCTGCTGGGATTACTTTGCTTCAGCAACAGAACATACAGTATCACTCAGGCTCGCTCATTTCCTCTGTTATCTTCCACAAGAAAAAGGCCCAATCATTGAGGTGGTGGACTGACCAACTGACCGACATTGCCATTCCTAGAGACATGCTTATGTGGCTAAGAATTCAGGTCGACATCCATAAAACCCTAGGTTTTTAACTTGGTCACGGGTCTTAAATAACTGGGTCCCCAAATATGTTCAGACTTGCTGCCTCTGAGCCTTTTCATCCAACATTAACATTTCAATTAAAAAATGTATTAATTTTTTTGATGTAGGTGATTAGAGTGTGGTTAGTGTGTGGTTTGTCTATTAGAGACAACTACAGCAGCAGTGGATTCAGTTAATGAGAGAGCTCTTTATGTATTTTTTTATTGTTGATGATTATTATTTTAGTTAACACCTTTCTGATGAACAGATGTTCTCCATTTGCTGTGTGTGTGTGTGTATCTTTCAGTCTGTCTGTATGGAGTCAGATGGGCTGCAGAGCAGGAATCTTACGTGTGGGTCAGTGATTCTGTTTGTCATCTTGTAGCTGCTTGTGTTATTCTGCTTGTTTATCATGTCAACAGCATTATGATCACAAGCAGGTAGGCGGGCCTGTGTGTGTGTGTGTGTGTGTGTGTGTGTGTGTGTGTGTGTGTGTGTGTGTGTGTGTGTCATCATCTATGCCAGGTTGTTCTTTTCCGTCTTTAATGAGCCAGAGATTGCTGTTAATATCGTCTGTTGTTTCTTCAGCTCACACATTTCTAATGAACAGCTGCTCTACGTCTGAGAGTGCTAGTGAGAACACACACGTGCACACACACACACACACACACACACACACACGTACCATACAAGTTTGACTAGTTACTTGACTTTAAGCACCATTTCAGTTAGTTTTATTTACTACTAAACACATGTAATAGGCGTGCTAACTATTTTTCAAACCATACTTTACTGTTTTAGATTTTTGAATGTTATACCTCCATTTATCCCATTAATTTGAAAACACTATAGATATGCAGTCTGAGTGGGCCCTCTCCCCCTCTCTCTGTAATACATCCATTCTCACACATTTACGGAAGACTGAATCAACAACTTAGCACATGCATGTGTATTCTCGTCCATCTCACTGCCTTCAGAGCAAACTTCACTTCCTTGCCTCTCTTCACCTTCATCATCTTCATTAGTTCTTCTCTCTATCGGAAATTAGCATCTTAAAATTGCACAACAAAACAGATTACTTGATGTAGTGTTACAAATAATTGCTGTAATTAGCTAGGTTCCATCTACATACCAATTTTCATCAATTTTAAAACCTTGCTAGCAATTTATGTTCACTCTTTTTTTCAAAGTAATTTTGTTAACAGATTACTCAGATTACTTTCTTTCTTGCTCCTGTCTTTGTTCTGGCTTCAGTTTTTGTGGAAAGACATGATTGCCTCAAAGTCCTCTTGGAGTCCTCAACATCAGCATCAGCTCATTCGCTGCGTTTGGAGGTAAACTGTTTTTGTCTGACCCTATACAGTTGTACAGTCGGAGAAGCCACTGGTTCAGGAAGGGAAGAGGTCGGAGTGGGTCAACAAAATGTTGGACTTTAACTTGGAAAACTTTCCTGTTTCCTACGAACAGTCAACATTGGTTTCTTTTAACCATGACCATGATCACCTTAACCACATGGTTATAAATGTAACCATGAGGAGGTCCCCTACTCTTAAAGAAGTAGTAATTTTAACCAAAACCATGATCTTTCCAAAAACCTCACCAAGTCATTTTTGTGCCTAAACCTAACCAAACATTAACCATAGCATTTTCACATCATGAATCGGATTTATTTTGGACAACAGTGATATGTGACAGTTTTGGTTGGCACAGACAAATGATCTCTTCCTATCTACCTAATAGAAAACACTTCTACGTGTCATGGACCAACTATATATTTTGTCATTTAATTTGCAGGACTTGTTGCTCTAAGTACCCATTTCAAAGTTTTCTTTTAAAGATAAAGGACTTTATGTTATGGCCATCAGTTTAAATTACAGTATTTCATCTTCTTGTTTGAGAAACCATGATTTTTTAAACCCCCAGTTTGGTTTGACATAGCAGATGTCTTTAAATACTATGAAGATGTCGGACAGAGGCAGGATTCAGAGCTGTAGCAATTTCAAAAGGTTATGTCATGAACAAAAGACCGCACCATTGTTATTGAATTCCTCCAAAACTGATGCAGAAAAAAAAAAGTGCTCCAACTGTCAGTCATCTAACACTTTGGATGTGAAAAGGAATGGGACTTTTGACTTCTCTTCGTCAGCTTAAACTAGAATTGTGTGTTAATGCAGTTGTATGTGGTAACTGCAGCACCCAAATTTGATGGCGAATATTTTGTCACTTGACTAATTGAGCCTTAATTTGCCCAAAATGAAGAAATAATTAACTGCACAACAATGTCAGTCACCCCATGTCTCTCCTCCCCTCCCCCATCCTTCTGGGGTCTCGTTAAAGAGCTATAAGTGAGTGACAGACAGGAAGTCAGCTCATAAAGGTGTCATTGTGTCACCTTTTCTCTTCTGTTCCCATTTCAATTAACAGATCACTCCTGGTCTGTATTGTAAGGACAGATTTCCCAGCAAGTGGTCTTGCTGCCCTGTATTGGCTGCTGTCTCAGACGTTTGGCAGTGGAATTCACTATGCTCTTGGCTTTCATACTGATAATTTCACATAGTTAGAACATATTCACATTACTTGTTATCCATCTATTGTTTTCATTCTGGACTACATTTGGCTTCAGTTTTTGTGGAAAGTCATGATTGCCTGAAAGTTCTTTTTGAGTCAGCACCAGCTCATTAGCTGTGTTTGGAAATAAACTATTTTTAAATTTTTTTTACAGTTGTGAAGTGGAAGAAGCCACTGGTTCAGGAAGGGAAGAGGCCGGAGGGGATGGTTGGGTCAACAAAGTGTTGGACTTTAACACAGGAAAGTTTCAACAACAATGTGGTCACTGCCAAACCACGGTAGCATGAATGGATCATTAATCTAACTGCTGTGTACCTGCCAAGTCAGGTTACTGCATCACTGTTTGGTTTTGCACTATTTTAGTTTGAACAATGCAGATGAAATATGAAATCAACAACCTTATGCTTCACTATGGAGGAAATCGGGAGTTATGTCTGAGCTTATTGTTACAATGTTTCTGTCACATCATTTAGTATTGTGGCTCAAACTGCAGGTGGAGAGACATGTTGTTCTGATGCTAATTTACTTCAGGAGCTGTGTAAACTTGAAGCAATTTACAAGAGGAAGAAGACGAGGATGATGGATTCTGATTTAGTCTGTCTTAATACAGTCCTGTGACAGGAAACAATGAGCTGATAAGGCAGTTCATGAAGACAGAAATAGTAGTAATAGTAATAGATCTAAAAAATGTCTATAGAGTGTCTATTCATAGCAAAGAAAGGCCCCCAACATCCAAATGTCAACATAAATATCCTTGTCAGTTACATTTATTTTCATCTTTCATCATATTTTTTGCCATCAGTCTACACACAATACCCCTTTGTGCATATTTAGAATTGTAGGCTATTAAATGCAGTAGTAACAGTTGAAAAACGGACATAGCTTAACATAGCATGAATAACATGTTTGAAGTTTCAAATGTGTTGTATAATGATAAATAAATTAACCTTGAACCTTGATTTCTTTGTGACAGAAAAAGGTTAACTTTATCTATTAGTAATAATAGTACTGTTGATGCATCTTATAGGGGCACTGGAACATAGAGTCACTGTTTGAACAACATTCAAGATTTCAGGGTCAGTGGTGTTCAGCCTACACCAAACTTTTTTCACCATTAGGCCTACATATAGGCTTTGTGCATCACTAAAAGCAAAACTGTATACTGGGAGTGATTTCATTCTCAAATTGGCGCAGCTGTACAGTAGCTAGCCTATTACTGAATTTAAGGGCTTGTCATGACAGTCAGCTGTTAAGAATATGCATTGTACAGAATGTACATTTGCATTTTGTTGCTTTTTTCGTCATCCACGGAGTGGTAGTGATGACGCTTTTATTCTGGAAAAGAAATAGAAAAAAGACCGGAAGTCGGCATATTCCATATAAATAAAATTAAATGGACCAATATAATACCAAACTTGACCTTATTCTAATGGATATTAACCTAGAATATAGAAAAGCAACAAAGAGCCAAACAATATTTGAAACATATAAAAGTATCGACTAACGTTTCTTAATCTATTCCCTTCGTTATTTTTTTTCACTTTTTTTTTTTATGTCATAACTGAATTCCTTGGCACTTGTTTCCTCTTCCGTTCTTTAATATTGTTTATACGTTACTGTTGTTTAAGTTTGACTATTACCAATAAACGAAAAAAAGACCGGAAGTCTTCGTTCTCGCCAGCGGAACTCAGGCAGCAGGCGGACCAGGCGTGTTGTTTTCTCGGGGACTCATAATATCGCTGAACACTATGTCGTCTCTCAGGTGACAGCTTTATTTTACGGTATGTCCAATCCTTTACACCCAGAGCACAGACAGAAAAAAGACACAACAGAACTGTCTGTTTCGTTATTAGCAAAATGACCACATTTCCGGATTCATGAAACGTTTGTTTAGCTCGGTGCAGACTGCTTCGTACTTACATGCTGTCTAATCACGAGGGAGTGTTTTGGCGTAAATTCTTGGAAATAACGTTACCACATGAACCAACCAAACAGCATTATTAAATATTAGAAAGAGTATACTTCGGTTTTTGCACTTTGGAATGTTTTAGCTCCATAACACACTGTAGAAAATGTCACAATAATGATAAGATATAGACATACTCGTAGCTTAAATTAGTAACGTTAGATCAGTTAGCAAGCTGCTTTCTAAACTAAGTTACGCTCATAACAGTCTATAACGTTAACGTGTATCAGTAGGCTTAAGTAATAACACTACATTGTCTCCAGCTTTACTGTCATCATAGCTCTTGAAATTAGCAGGTGTTACTGAGAAATCTATAGTAATCCATCTGTAGTAATAAATAGTAATACAATCTATAGTATAGTAATCCTGTAACAGAGGAGAGGCTCAAAATTCAACCAGCTTTGCTGAAAAACTTCCAAGTCTGGATAATTACATTTATTATAATATACTATAATTGTTTAATTCTTTCATTTATAAATGGCTCTTGAGCCAAATGCTAATCTTTCAGTTGGTTGTGCTATATAACCATGATGAGAATTCGAAATGATTATATGAATATTATGTTAGTGAACTTCTGTCCCAATTGTTTTTTTTCTCCTTATTTCCAATATTGAGTGTTAAGACAAAGTCTGATTCAGTATTTATATTTCTCACATAATCCAGCTGCACAGTGCACACTTACTTAAAGGTGGGGTAGGCAGTATGTTTTTGGCGTCACTGGGCAAAAATTCCATAATAACTGTCCATCATATTGTAAATTAAGTGATCTGAGAGAAAACCTCTACTTCTGCCCATTCTCTTGGCTGTTTTCAGGCTTTAGAAAATTTATCCCGGGAGACTTTGGCCAGTCACAGATCATTTTGGAGAGAGGGCGCGTTATACAAATCCAGATGCGCGTGCACTTCCCTTCAGATGGTGAAAGCCTGATTCAATGGAAAATCCTGCAACTTATGGAACTTTCCAATACCTCCTTACAAAACAACATGTCCCAGCTCCACACGGAACTTCAGGCTCATTATGTTCAATGCCATGGTGCTCGTATCTACGAGTAACAAAGAGGCATGATGACAAACAGTGGGGAATAACTTTTGAGGGGGGACAGTGGCGTGTGTGTGGTGTACTAGCCTCTCATCCCGCTGCTGGACGGCGTTGCAGCTGCCTCTGAAGCCTGGGGCGCTCTGCTCTGCGGCCGCGAAGCGCTGGAGGGGTGTCGTTGAAAAGACAAGTCATGGCAAGAGGGACCGCAGTCTCGGTGAGGGTCATGCAGTGGAGAGTGAGCACTACAAGGCATGAGGTTTTTCAGGGCAAGCAATTCCTTCTGCTGCCGTTGGAAGTTGGAAGTGGGTTTGGTGAGAGGGGCTTAGCGGAGTATTAGAGGTTTTACATAGGTTGCACAGGGTTTGCCTATCCTAACTTTAAGTAAATTAACAAAGCCATTTCAATTTAGATGTTTGCTGACTCAGCTCAGCTGACAAAACAACTGATCTGGCAGGTTTTAACTGAATTTTTCAAGTTTTACATATGCATCAGATACAGCCATGAACTTGATGCCTTTATGTAAAGGCCAGTCGGAAGAGCATTAGTTCTACCAGTAGAGGTTGGTGTTTTTGATGCGTCAGTCTGATGTCAGTGTTGTGTTGGAGCAGGGATGTGTGAAGCAGCAGAGAAAGACCTGTATGCTGTCCTGGGAGCCAGCCCCTCCGACTCAGTCCAACAGCTCAGACACAGATACCAGCAGCTGGCCTTACAGGTAAACACACTGCTCTGTCTGTCTCTGTGTCAGCCTGAAGCAACACACAACCACTACTGCTACATACTACAGACAATAGGCACAATCCAAACTAAACCCAAACAGAGGGTACATCTGACAACACATCTGAAAAACATTATCTTTCTGTGTTCATGTTAATTCAAGAAACAGCAGCTCCTGTTATAGTATAAATGATAATACTAAAGATTTAGCTGAATCCTAATCTGTTAAAGAACAAGTTCACATTTTTTCAAGTCTATCTTAATACAGCACACACGTATGTACGCTGAGGAAGTTATGGGTCTCTGCAATCATTCCTCCTGTTCATAGTGGTTGTAAAGTGATCCTTTCCTAGCAGAACTACATGGTAAAAGATGGGGGACTAAATACACAGTCCTTGTTCTGCGGTAAAATAGATTCTAAAGTACAGCTGAAGATAATATGAGTCTTCAGCGGTCTGAGTTTGACAAATCAAGTTGGTATCTTCCTAAGTTACAGTCTTTCTAGTATGAAATTTCCTGTGTGTGTGTGTGCGCGCATGCACAGTACCACCCAGACCGTCTTGGAGGTTCTTCAGAAGCAGAGTCTGGTGTGAAGAAGTTTCTAGAAGCTGATGCAGCCTGGAGGATCCTTAGTGACGAGAACACCAGGAGACAGTATGACCAGCAGAGGAGAGGTAGAACTTCACATTTCAGCTTATCTACTTTTATCACTGACATGTTCATTGTTTAGTTTCTAAGACATGAAAAACGTCTGTTATTATTTTTTAGCCTGACATCATCAGATCAATTGGCAAGTGCGTGTTAGTCTGGAACCTCTCAGTTCAAGGGGCGCTATCAAGGGGCGCAGACCAAAATGCCTCCGGACACAACTGGAGAGACCTCCAACCAATCAGAGCAACACTCCAACGTGACATAGCACTGAGCGAATCCCGTACGGCAAACACATCTTTCTTATCAACAAAAGCTTCAAGTGCAGTTGTTTGTTCTTCTTTTAGAGAAAATATACCGTCCAGTTTGTTTAATACTGACGCGATAGAGGATTCAGAACATTCCACATCAGCGGCAGCCATCTTGATTCTTTACCAAAAAGTCTCGACGGCGCTCCTCTGTACAGTCATTGTATCAAACCCGCCCCATATTAGATAAACTGTTGTGATTGGTCGGCTGGGAATCTGTCTGAATGGGAGAGGGACCAGATGCATCTGCCAGAACAAATAAAACATGAGCTCGCAGATTCGACTGGTTCCCAGTCAAATTATTTGTCTTAATATGATTCGTTGTTTATTTTATGGAATGGTCAAGATTTGCATAAAAAAATCTGGAATGGTGATGGCAAATTTTGAGTCGCTTGAAAATTGTGTTTATATTTTATACTCAGTAAGATGATGGGATACAGTTCTCATGTGAGTGAAATCTGCAACCTTCTCCAACTGGAGAGTGTACAAGCTACTACAGAGGAGGAGCTAACAGGGCTGGGCTATCAATCGAAAAGTTATCAAAGCTGACATTAAAGCAACATTATGCAAGATATTTGGTATTTTTTGCGACTTGGCATCCCTACATTTTTTTTCGGAGTAATCAATTCATGCACACATGAATCCTGCTTTGGCAGGAGCTTTTTAGCACAGACAACAGGAAGTAGACAAAACGCGGACTTGCGCATGCGCAGTGTGAACGTGGAGGCGGTTTGTTTGTTGGGGAAGGAAACATCATGGCAGAAGCGGAGCAAGAGTTAAGGAGAGGTGTCCAACAAGTTCTTTTAACACTCGCTCAGTATGTGGAGGAACATTTCAAACCAGACTATGTTTTGAGGATGGTGGAAGATGTCATGGAGAGTCTTGGGCAAATGTCTGCGCTGACTAATACACTGACAGACATGACATCCGTTGCCACTGTTGCAGATTATGGCATGTAGGAAATCAGAAATAGACCTCTCCATGCAGAAGACCAGATAATGGCTGAAACACCGGTGCACACATTAGGAAGCAAATCATTTTCTTCCTGCCCTAATTCAAACCGCTGCCATGTTTATACTGTGCATGCACAAATCCGCGCATAATAGCAAAAGCAATAAGGTAAAAGCAAAAGTAAAAATAATTATTTGTCTTTATATATCCACATTTATTTATTCTTTTATTTATTTCTCTTTGTATTTCCACATTTATTGTCTTATTCTTTCCCAGATTTATTCTTTTTTATGGCACTCCTATGACTCCATACAGTACATATTTAGCCCTCGAACAGTAAAGGAGTCTCTCCCGTGTTTCCTGACCAATCTGGAGGCTGAAGCAGGTTCTTTCATTTGCAGCAATCTGTCACACACGTTTTTGTTAAAATAATAAGTCACTATACCTCAAAACATCCCACTGATGGAATGAGAAAACAGAAGCCATAAAAGAGTTATTCAGATCAATTTAAATTATTATTTATTTAGATATTTTTGAGGCACACGAGATGTGAAACAGAGCTTATTTTTCTTTGGCTTTCCTGTTTTAGCAAACAAATACCTAAAAGTGTGCTTAACTACTGAAAATGTCAAATAAATACTACTCAGTCCTAATGCATGATTATCTGTTTATTGTTCAGTACAATAAATGAATAATGCACTGTGTGAATCTTGTGTAGTGGTGTACATTTTATTGATTGTTATAGAGGTGAATGTCATAGTTAAGCGTGATATTGATTTTAGGTGATATCACCCAGCCCTAGAAGCTAATGCAGATGCTGGTGGGGAAACTACCTTATTAAACTATTCTCCAATCTAAAATCTATCTGGGTATCATTTAAAAATGTTGGTACTAGTGCCTATACAATACAGACATATCAAATTGCCATCAGATTACCATAAAGGGGTGTGTAGACATGTAGCGACTATAGCATAAGTCCGTACATAAAACGGTAAAAGAGACCAAAAAAAAGACAAATACAATACAGCTTGTAGTACTTTAAAGTTTTTGATGCTCAGTGCTACAGACACATTTCATTCAGAACCAAAAAAGTATAAAAGTTTGATGCTCAGCCCTAGTTTTAAGTATTGTAGGCTGGAAAGGTGACTCTGAAAAGTTTGTATCTTACTCTTACAACTGTAGTCAGCTTGGTTCAGTTACAGTGGATTCCAATGTCGACCCAGAGTCACTGCAGGGAAAAAAACAAATATTAAAACATCAATGGAAACTTCTCGAACAATCCTGCTGTTCTTTCAAATATAAATCTGTAAGAAATAAGAGATGTTTGTTTTCTGTTGCTATATGCTTCCAGAAAGCCCCAGTCTCTTCCTCATCATTTATCCGATTTTAAATTATCACTAGTTAAGCAGCAATTATTCCTCACACAGTGTAACACTAATTAAAAGCCAAGTAAAGTTTAGCACTAATTATTCATGGTTCAAAGTCATTATCACTGTCAAACTGTACTTGATAATTACTGTTTCCTCAAGAGTGAAGTGTAAAAAAAATCCATGTCCTATCTATCCATCCTTCAATCATCAGTCTCTCCATCAGTCCATCCATTTGTCCATCCTTCTATCGCTTTTCATCAATCCATCCAATGATGACAGAGGTTCTGTCCTCTGTATTTTTTTCCAGAATGTGGGCATTGTAGCGACCAGGACCTCCTTTCCCAAAAGCATCTTTAGGCTAACATGATTGTAAAATCCATTTTATTTTATGAACCGTCTTAAGCTTTAGAGGTGTTTCCCGAGAGCATTGTAACTGAAAACCCTCTTCGATCGAACTATAGAGCAGTAGGAGGCTAAGAGCATCTTAAGAAGAACCAAAAGCTACATGTTTTGTTTAAGTTTTTATTGTTTTTGTTCATTTTAAAGTAGATACTTTCATCATGAATACAATTAAACACACAAATTGATTTGCACAATTTCTGTCGTCATCATCCTCCTCTCCCTCATATATTTATCTCTTCTGGCTGAAGTGCCGGTTTCCTGATGGCATATTTTCAGTTTCCATGTCTTGCCACATATATACAGCAGATTTGATACAGAAATGATGACAGAATGACATTCACAATAGATGAGGAACTGCCACTGCTTCATTTTAGGTTCAATATGAGCTTAAGAGTAACATCTGCCTTGAGCAGCAGCTAAATCAATCAAAGTTTACTTACTTACACCTAGGAACATGAATTATATATAGGGAATGCTGAAAGCTGTCCACTGTTTACTGCACATTAAGCTTCATTTTCATACTCAATTCCAAGTATAAAACATTTATTTGTGTCGCTTACAATACTTATGCTTTGTGATGTATGTATTTTTAATATATAGCACAGCTGACAGACCATTAAATCTGTGAAGTTACTTAAAAGGGTAATCCACATAATCTTCACACAGTTACAATGAACTACTCATGGCTGTAATGTGTCTTCAGAATGTCACATTGTCTGGAGATTAGAAAAAACAGTCTTGTTTGCATGTATCAAACACATTACTTACACATTTTCTTATCTAAATGTTTAAATTGGTGAAACTCTATATCTTCCATAAATTCTCGAATACACTAAAAGCCGGAAGTGAAGTAATGGCTGACTCTCAAATAATGACCAACACAAACAATCAAAGGCTAGTCGCTATCAGTACAACAACTCTCCACTCTGCTCTGACTTTCACTTTTTAACACAAATACTGTTTTCACACACCAGTTAATTCCAATCACTTCTACTTTGCTCTCTAAAATATGATCAAATATAAAACAAATAGAATTTGAAATGGAATTCAAATAAAGTACTGGTTCTCACACACAATACAACTTTAGTAGGCCTGACTCTAATACAACACAAAGAGACAAATCTAGCCAAATAAGGCATGTTATTTTTAAGCAATGTAACATTGCCACTGAGCACAAATCTTCTATCATTAAACGAACAGAATGAGTGGTCAGAGAGAGTGAGAGGTGCGTTAAAAGGAAGGCCAGTCTCAAATGCATGCACCAGCTTCACAAAGTCCCCAGTTTCAACTGCCAGCAGCCTCATTATGGCCTCCCCTAGCTTGTAAGGTACAAGTCTCCTCCGATTATCCCGGTTCTTCTTTACAAGCTTCTTCATAGCTTCTTCTTCAAGTCTAAGCCTTGTCAATCCTGATGTAATCAAGATATACAAATATAAGCACTATTATAAAATGCTAAAGCTACTATGATTGACTAGCTATCATTAGCATCGTACAGGTTGAAAGTAATGCATGTTATTGTCAGTCACTTGATTCAGTGCGTTTACATGCACTTCAGTAACCAGGTTACAGTCGACTTTCTCCAGTAAGTTGATTTCTCAACTGTCATGGAAACAAGAAATCTAGTTACTGTAACTGGGGGCGGGGGATTAGAGAAACCTGGTTTCCCCATGTATATTCACCTGGAGAACAATGATTTCTTGTCCATGTATTCTCAAGTCAATTTTATTTATATAGCATAATATCAATATAGTAGCCTCTAGAAGTCTAAATAAGTCGGTTTCCACCGCTGAACCTGTGACTATTTGTTAAATTCAGACACTACTGTGCTATGAAGGAAAGCTCTGCTCTGTCTGTGTCTGTTCTCCTCTCACTGCGTCATCAGCCGGCTCGACACAGACACGCCAAGAAAAGTCGGGAGGCAGCGTCTTCTGTCAGTACAGTTAAAATAAGAAAGCCGTGTTTCCAAAATAAGGTGTAAGGTGGATTTACAGTAACCAGGTTACTACAATGCATGTAAACACGTTCTTCGATTACTCGCGTAGTTTAGTTTCTCTGAGTAACCTGGTTACTTAAGTGCATGTAAACACCCTGATTGTCTTCACCGTCTGTCAACCCCCAGACCCTCAGAATTCCTTCTGCTATTGCTATAATAATGATGTATTAATGCTTCTCCAGCGCAGGAACTGAAACAGGATTGGCCAGTGGATTCTACAGTCTATCTGGAGGACATGACCTGGGACCAGGGTAACTACACACCATGTACACTGAAGCACACACACACAAAAAAAGAAAACAGTAGTAGGGATGCTAAGATGTTTCATATCTCACATACTGAGTCAGTTATTTCTGCCTTATACATGATCTGGGTGAATACTCGATTCTGATTGGCTGCAGTTTGTCCATTAATTCCTGACAATGGACACCTAGTGTCCAGTGAAACTGTCTGTTCACTGTTCTAAATTAATGCGCTGGCTACATAGGATCAGCCTAATGAGTAACCATAGCAACAGATACGCAGTCAAAGCTAACACTAAGTGTAGTCCTTCAGTGCCTCAACCTCTGAACACAGGATGGTGACTGTAACACACAAGCTGCAGGAAGTACACAGCCCCTCTGAACTTACTGATACATTGTATCACATAAGCGATCATCTCACATCCCATTCACTATTCAACTCGCTACTTCAGGCTGCGGCCGACAGTATGTAGTGGATCTCACTCTGCGTTGTGTTGTTGAAAGGTAATAATTGCACCTCCTGGGATGATCAAAGTATTTTATTGCCGAATGTCTTCCATTGCAACTGGACTCATGGAGAAACACATTTACAGGGTTGCTCCTGCATAAATGCGTCGCGGCTACACGGCAGCCCTACTGCTCACATATCTCAACAACTTTTTCCTTAAGTAGTGGATTTATGCATAAAAACGGACACAATTGCAGCTCTAAACCATTACAGTGTCGATACTTTGGCTTTGCATTTGTTCAGAGCAACTTAACATTAGACATGTATCAAAAAATTACAGAAAATTAACAGCAGTAACAAGCGCTGGAGATCAACAAGTACAACTTTACACAATAAAACTATGGCGATATTTCCTGTTATAACCCAGATTGTCTCCTCTTTTATAGGAAAGTAAAAATACACTTACTCTCATAACTGTCTTATTAACATATTTCCGGCATTCTTAGGAACATAACAAGAATAAGAAATATAACCCCGGAAATACCAACATATACTCTTCAAAATAAAAGTCTCCACTTAATCCACAAGAGATTTTACATGAATATACAATGTCCTGTTCACAGTATAGCGCAACAACATACTACTACTACTAGTACACATGGTCAATCATTTGTTCGTGAAAATGTTGATATTGATTTGGGGACAATGAAATTGACTTTGAATCTTGCTAGCATGACGTTAGCCTTCCGGCTCATAGCTGAGCCAAAGAGTTCTATGAGTTGAGTGGACTAGAAATATCTCCCGTTGCTAAGGTTTGTTCTATTTACTGGAGTAGTGAACAACGTTCCCATTGCATAAGAACCTTATGGGATGGTAATGATTGTTCTAGGTATTAGTCAAACCTTCAGGTGTTACCAGGGAAACTGAGTTATGGCTTGTGAAAAACTTTAGATTTTGATTGCAAAACGCATGAATAAATAAATCAATGGTCTTCATTTTTTTTCAAGTGACCATGGCGGGATAATGTCCTTTGTGGTGTCCATAATCAGGAATTAATGGACGACATGGAGGGCGGTTGCCTCCGCGGACACCTCATCGGGCATTGTCCCTAACTTAACCACGGGATATCCAGCAGACTGGAACGCAAGTTTAATTGCAAGTTTGAGTGTAAAATCAACACTTCTACATTGTAACTAGTTAGTTTCACTCTAAACTCACCACTTTTTCCATTTGCATTGTCTCTACTTACTACTACACTACAACTTAACTAAGTCGTCTGCAAGCAAAACATTGTCGCAGAGAGTGACATTTGACCTGGTACATTCTTCAGGTAATATGGGAGAGAAAGGCACTACTCACTAGTAATGCAAAGTAGAGACCTACAATAAACTGTGTTGTTAAAGAAATACATAGTAATTAGCTGGCTAGCATATGATACAATGTGTGTCTTTCCATCCAATGTTACCTCATTATATAATAAGTCAACATAATTTAATAACTCCTCAATCATTTATTGATCACTTGTGGTACTGGTTTTTATTCATGATGTACACGGCTGTACCAGATAGAAGCATGGTAATAATAACATCAACAAAGGTCTCTGGAAAACCTCCATCTTGGTTTTAAAGATTCTAGTGAAGTCAACACCTCAAAAGTTACATGTTTTTGTTATAAGCAACCAAGTGATGCCATTGGCAATTCCCATCTCAAGTGAAAGAAGGAGTGGGTGGTATGAATAAAATCCTCTATCACTTGTATGTAATTCTATATTGCAGTATCAATAGATATGATGATACAGCAAATGTTCTGGGAAATGAATTGAGAAACTGTTTATGGTTGATATAACCAGATATGAATGTCTGTTTTTGGATATTCCAATTAATTAAATACCTGAAAAGTAAAGGTACTTCCATCCTGGGCTGGTAGTTATGCAACATTGATGTGCAATATTGCAAACAATGGTCTAATAAAACCAGGCATATTAAAGGAATAAATATATATATGGTATAAACACTATGGAAAGACCTGTGATATTTGTCTACATATTATCATGTCATACACCACTAGGTGAAAGCAGCATGAAATCACACTTGTGCCCTCATGTGTTTCAAGTAAAGGTAACTATACACCACATCACTGAGCATTCTCAGTGTCAGTGTACAGTGATGTAGCCTGTCACAGGAAATGTGCACCGGTGTAAAAAGTGAAGAAAGAATTTCTCTGGCTCTGTCATTAGTCTCTCCCATCTTTCTAACTGTTTCCATGACAACAGTTAATAAGTCAGGTCAATGGATGTGTCGATTTTAGGTTACATCTCAACTATACATTGCAACCTAAACCTGTTCTTGCACAGTGATAGCGTAACTCCTACTACATTCAAACTAAGCTATGTTTGAACTTCCTTGTGGCTGGTGCAACAGGCTGTTACTACTACAGTAGTTCATAAGATATTTGCCCTGCTGGATCCCAATGATGGATCAATCTGTTTGTAACAAGTTCATTAATCATGTCATTATATCTCTTACTTAGTTATTTAGTTATTGTATTTCACTTTTCAATTAGCATTAAATGTCATGATCATAATATCTGTACATGTTCATGCTCACTGTCTGATTAAGGCAGGTAAACCTTTAGTTTTCCATCTATAATGTGAGTGTGTGTTGTTTCAGATGAGTGTGTGTATACATACAGCTGTCGCTGTGGAGGAGGATTCAACGTCTCAGAGGAGGAGGTGAAGGAGGAGACACAGAGGAGGCAGCAGGATGATGAAGAGGAGGAAATAGAGGAAGAAGAGTACAGAGGAGTGGTTATTTGCTGTGATACATGTTCCCTCAGTGTGTATGTGACATGGTCATTACATAGAAAGACTCGAATGTTATAATGCCAATAATAATGCTTGTTTGGATACCTTTCACCTTTGACGCTGCTGTGCCTGACTGCTAAATAATTGTGTCAACATTTCCCTTCTTGGAAGAGGGCCACCAAATCATCACAGCGGACTGTTGGTTGGTGGAAGTGGACAGTGTGAGGCATCGCCATCACTTTAGTTTAGGGGACTAAAGCAGCAATAAAACGTTTAACCGGCCGAGTCACTGAGAACAAACTGTGTAATATGGAGCAGTTTGTATGTTGAATAGAAGTGTGTGAAGGTGAATATTGTTTAGCCATCCTTCCCTTTGTAAACAATGGCGGTGGTGGATGTGAACATCACATCTCTGATTAGGGACCTCTTCTTCAGCTATGGTCTGATTAATCTAGGCAAAAATGATCAAGTTAATTCTCATAGAGCTAATTTGTTTGTTTTTTTAACACAAGTTTGACTTGTTAATCTTAGATGAAGTACACTTAAATAACAGCCAACCCTTTCAAATTTCAAAGTAAGAGCACACTGGTGGTGAGTGGTTTTGATACTTGAATTTATATCTTTACCAAAGTGAATTTTAATTGGTCTTTCTTTGAAGTGAATTGATATTTTATTGTATAGTATGTAATGTGTTTGAAATTAAAATCATTATTGTTACAATTAAATTGTGATAAATACTGTGAAAAATATGTTACTGTATAGAGTTAACCTTGAACAGTCTTGGTCATAATCCAGCTTACATGGAATAAGATGTACATTTTCCCTTTTTGGCTCAATGACTTGTTATGACAGCAGCCCAAGATGAAAAAAAATCCAGACTTCTGTCAGATAACATGAATCAAATCAAGCTAACTCAGTTATCCACATAAAGAACGGGGCTCTAAACACTTGTCCTACCTCTGACAATCCATCTGTGCATTTCTTCCAAACAAACTTGTACACGTGTACCTGTAAACTACATGACAGTAATTCAAAATGAAGTAGAGTATGTTTGTGTCTGTGCAGGCACATACATTACAGTGCACTCGTTGTAATAGGTGTAGGTTATTTCATTATAGGTTCATCCAATCAAGAGCAAGGTGAAGCCATGTTATTCTCATGTGAATACAGGGACATGGGGATATGGTGTGTACATAGCACTCAGTTAAAATGTAACTGCTTAACTGTGAGAGCCAAATAGAAGTTTCTGCCAAATAGAATTTGTGCAACAGATTTTTCTTTTCTTTACCTACTGACACTGAGCTCTGCGTAGGTGATACTTTACACCTTGTTGTATGTTGTCAGTTTGTTTTTACAGTGTTGTGGATGGAAGTTGTCAGGAGGACCAGTGATACCATCATGGGGATTGTCCTGAGGTAATGTGATGCTAAAGCAGTAGTGTCTGTCCCCTGGAGAGTCTACATGTGAGGTTGTACTCAGGCAGAGTGAGGGCAGTCTGTACACTCGGGGGTCCTCACTACATGTCTGAACGTGCCTGCTAGCTGGCATGAAGCTGCTTAGCATACCTGATGCTCATCAACCACATGACACAGACACACAGATTGCCAGCAGCTGCCAGTCTGTTCAAAAACCAGGAGCAGAGTTGACAGTTGATGGATAATATACACGTTCATACCGTGCTAATTTCTTCCTGCATTTCTTGATTCTGGATTTTTTTTTAATTACAAAACATGTCTTCCTCCTCTTTGGGCCCTCTCCCCCTATGCCTACAAACTGTGCTGATTGTGGGAAAGTGAGCTGTCACTCAGGAAAAACACGTGTATACCACGTATACATTTCGCATATATTTTAAAGTAATTGTTTTTTGCTCTTCACTGGAATATATCTTCCTAAAATAGTATTTTTAAATTGATTGATATGCAACCAAATAATAATCCATCCATTATCTATACCGCTTATCCTCAGTGGGTTGCAGGGGGCTGGAGCCAATCCCAGCTGACATTGGGCGAGAGTCGGGGTACATCCTGGACTGGTCACCAGTCAATCACAGGGCTGACACATACCAAATAATAATATGAAGATTAATATAAATGTTTCTGTAACATCAGCTTGTAGAAAACAGTCATCTGAATCAACAGTGGTACACTAAATCTTGAACACTTTCCTCATTACCAAAGCAATGATTTTAAATAATATATACAGTGGTGAATAGTTGAACTCACTGGAGAATGACTTTGCCGTTTTCATGGTGTTTCATGGGCTTAATTATCACAGACGGTGGAGTGAAAGCAACAAAAAAACAAAAAAGCTAAAATAGAGGAAAATGGGAAAAAGCAAATTGTTTGTGTAGTAAAACTATATCCTATGACCCTGAAAAATTATCCTGTGACTGCCTAGGGGTCCTGACCCCCAGGTTGAGAACCGGTGCCCTAAATGACAGAGCTATTCTCCTCTCTGCGGGGCTGCGACAGACACACAAAGGGATAAAGGCTGGTAATGACTCTGCTCTCTCTCTGGTCACTCAGCCTGCAAAGGTCACAGCTGACAGAAACTCTGAGTGATGATCATCTCTAATCTATTATCCCCCTTAATCCATCCATCCATCCATATCTGCCCTCCTCACAGAGAGGAAGTGAAGAAGAAGGGTGGAGGGTAGAGAAAGTTAGGGTTTGACAGAACATAAGGAGGGGTGGGGGGGTGAATTTTTACTAATTCTTTTCTCTACATCGTCATCAGAATAAATAGTAGTGGTCAGCAGTGTAGGACGCTTGATAGGTGGGCAGCTGATGTTTAAATGAGGGTGTTGGTAGAATATTGATGTGACAGACACACAGAGACGTGCTGGGACACAAAATCACTTTCACCAACACTCCACCTACAATTAGAGCGCTTTAGATCACCAACCACCCTACCCCCCCAGAACCCCAACCCCTACCCTGTACATGCACTGTAAAAAACCTTATAATCAATTTAATTAAATAAACTCATCTTTTATCAGTAAGTCACTGTAATTTGTTAAAGTATAATCCCTGTGTATTACAACTTGGATGTTATGGTTAGCAAAAGTTATTGGAAAAAATCTCTCCAGGGGAAATTCAGTTTTTTTACACAGAGGCCCGAAGTACACATCTATTGAATGGAGAGATGCCTGAGGATGGTACCCAAAGCCCTAACTGATGATCAGTTAGGGCTTTGGGTGTTTGGAGAGGTGCCCAGGAAGTGAACTGGCCTACCAGTCCACACTCCATTCCGTGGTTCGTGCTGGCCTTGAACCAGTCACCCTACAGGCTGAGCTACTGTCGTGGATGCTCAAATCTTTGAGGATTTTAATTGTTCAGCGTTCACAAACACACTTTATCCAACAGCCAACTTATTTTCAGTTTAGATAAATTGACTCAGGGAGTTTTAAATTAATGAGTAAATCAAACAAACTATTAAGTATTAGTTCAGACAGTCTGGTCACAACTTCATGTTTTTTACAGTGTATTCTGTCCCTCCCTTTCAAAGCCCCATCCCTCTCTATCCTGTAATTAGAGCCCTTAGATCACTTTCTGTCTCTAACCCCCTACCTCTCATCTCCCTTTCCTCCTTTCTTCCTCCTATGCTTTCTCACTCTCTGACCGCCTGCAAATAGACCTATTTAGTCCACCCTCTCTCTCTCTCTCTCTCTCTCTCTCTCTGATGGTGCTCACTTCTGTCTATGTCTCTCTATCTCTGTCTGTATTTCTGTTTGGGTGGCTGACAGTGGTGTAAGGTTGATAGAAGGGGGTGGAGGTGCTGATGGATGTGCTGAATAACTGTCAGGATAATAACTGTGAAATGGTACCATTGCCCTTTAATAACTGGAGTCCCTGGAAGGCTGTGGTGAATGTAGATTATATACTATGATGATATACTGTCAGCTCAAAACCTCCTAAACATCTTGAAAAAAATTGGCATTAAGAATTATTCTAATTTATTCAGATTGGAGGAATTTAAAAAGTAATTTCAGAATTAAATATTAGTAGTGTTTGTGGGTCTAAAGACCTTTTCTTCTTGTTTTCTTCCAATAAAACTGCATTGACATGAACATATTGTATTGTATTTTTTCTCATTTTATCCTGTCTTTTATATGTTATTTTAATTCAGAGCACGCAATCTCGCATGACTGTAATGTTTTTCAGGTTGCTCCAATCCTTGAATCCTTGTTTTGTTAATGTTTTGTCTGACTTTTCTGATTGCACCAAATTGTCACAATGTCCGCCTCTCTGTCCCTCTCTTCAGCCACATCTCCACTTTCCCAGGCCTGTTCAGCGTTATTCTTTACCTGTCCACCAGATGCCCTCAGACTTTTCTTTTTGTTTTTCATTCCAGATCCTGCCACTCCCATCAGCCTTCCAATTACCTCATTCCCCTCACCTGAGCTTCCTCGCCCATCTCCCCACCTGCACCACATTCCCTTATCAGCCACTCTCTATATATACCGGCCCAGATCCTTTGTTCCGCTGCCAGATCGTCCCAGTTGCAATGTTGCTTTCTTGCCTTGTATTTTTGCTTTTGAGCTTCTGTTACCTTAACCTGTTCCTGAACTTGCCTGCCTACCTGTATTGATAGCTGCCTGTAAGTCTTTCTTTACCAATAAATCACTGAAATCATCTGTCTGCCCTGATTGTCCACACTTGGGTCCTTCCCCTGTTGCCACTCTCCCTCACCCTTGTGACACAAATGGGTGGACTGCACCAGAGATAAGCCAAAATAAGACTATGTAATGTATGTGAAATCCAACTGATCTCTGTATCACTTTTTTGTTTTTATTTAATAGGTAAAATATTGACACATAGTGATCTCTAAGGAATTACTCTGTATAAAGGTGTTGGTCGTTCATGCATAGTACAGCTTTGGAACCATGTACGCTCAAGTCAGTGGAAACAAGTTTTTGTGTTACTTCAGCAGACAGCCATTATAAGCTACTATTGTTGGTATGAGGAAAAAGTGCCTCTTTTGCAACAAAAAATGGGAGCATGGACTGGAATCAACACAATCAGCCGACCAATGAGAGTTCCTTTTGCTGCTCTGTTGTTAGACAAGTTGAACCTCGTTTCATTTTTGGGCACATTAGCTATACTCAGTACTTAAAAATTAATATGAGGCTTAAGATTAAACAGAGGTGTCATTAAATGCTGTCTCAAACTTAAGCAATGTGGATGAAACTGACAAATGGTAAGCTTGGAGGGAAATTGATTCCCCCTACACAGAAAGAAAGAAATGGAATAAAAGCAACATTTTATAAATAATTTAGCAAATTCATTTAAAAAAAAAAAGAATGATATTTAGATATAAATACAGAACAATAAGTAGAATTAAATGGTTTGCCACATTTAATTGTCTTTTTCCCTCAACCCTTTAAACAGCATCACTAACATGCAAAATGTATTAATGCCAATGCGAAATGTTATGAAAATGTATTAATCATTTAATGATGACAAACCAGTGAAAATGTCTCAGATCCTTCTGGTGGCACAATGCAGCCTCCATAAAGCAGAGATGTGAGGGCTCCTAGGAACTGTTAATTTCAAGCTTCAAGTGAAGCTGGTAAAATGTACCTGACCACCCTCCCCTTGACTCATTATGACCAAGTGGGGGGGGGGGAATCTGACACTGTGCCACCCAGCAGCTACCTTGTTAAGAAGAAGTGATGTCCCATTGGGTGCCATCTAATTGGCTGTAGCAGACCGGGCCTCAGAGACAACTCATTAGCATGTTGTTAGCTTATTATTAGCTTAAAGCTAGCTCCTCAGCTTGATGAATGACCATGAAAATAATCAGCGAACCGCTCAACCTACTACGACAGTGTGTGTGTTTTACACATTAAGATCAGTTGACTTGGCATGATTAGAAAATAACCCTGATGACGCCATCATCATACTGATGTCCTGCGTGTGGAATTTAAAAGACATGGGTGTTTACAAGGCAGGGAGCATCAACTGAAAATACACTATTATATTGCATTATGGGAAATGTAGGATCCAGAGTTTTTGGAGCTTGACCAATACTAGGGACTCAAGTCAGGATAACTCTGCAGCTTCGATTTTGACCATTCAGTTTTTAATCTTGTGAGTCCCCTAACTTTAAAGTAAATGGAAGTACAATACTAATTTACTAAACACACTGAACAGGGAGATTTTGTTTGATAGTGACAGCAGAACATATTAATTATTCCTTGACGTAAAACAGGATCTTGTGATTTGATTGTTGATGCCTCTGCTGTGACATACAGTTTAACACATAACCAGGAAAGTTGTAGCCCCCTTCACGCTACACACAGAGCATACAACAAATATTTAAAATTAGAACAGAATAAAACTATATACAGTTTCGTATATACATATATTATACCTATACACATATACACACAAAGTATTACAGTATGTGCAATATCAGTGTAATATGAGTATTTTAAATTATAGTGCAAAAAGGAAAACTGCTTTTAGTGGGAATGAGGGTACTGGTAAGGTCATGTGCAAAACCAGGATAGCAGAAAGTTCCATGTCATTTATTTATGGTGGAGTGCGGAGGATGAGGTGGAGTTGAGGAGTCTCACTTCTTTCCTCACAATGAGGAGAGAAGCTGCTCTGTAGTCTGGTGGTACGGCAGCAGATACTTCTGTATCTTTGCCAGATAGCTGCAGGGTGAACAGGGCTGGGGTGGGAAATGTCTTTTAGTATCCTTTGGGCTATGCACAGGCACCTCACCTCTCCAATATCACTGATGCTCAGTAGCTGTGTACCAATGATGTTCTGGGTGTTTTAATCACCCGCTACAGAGCCCTCTTGTCCTGGGCCATACGTATGCCAGTTTGTAATGTTTCCAGTCAGGATGCTTTCTATTTCGCCTTTGTAAAAGTTAACAGGAACTTGGCACGGGAATTTTACCTTCTTAAGAAATACAGCCATTTCTGAGCACTTTTGCAATTTTTTTTATATCCATAAATTATGTTTCAAAACAATTTGACATAGTCACCCTTAGGCTCTGCTGCGCTATGAAGAAAAAAAAGAGAAACCCCCCCAACATATTGGGGGTGTTAGGTTGGGGGTGTCCAGAGGGAGGGCTGCCCACTGAATAGAGCAGAATAGAATAGAGAGCAGTGTGTCCTGGCCGGTGGTAAGCTGCTTCAGTCCAGGTTAAGCGTGAGTAATCTGTGTTGGCTCACATGGCTCCAATAGGCCCTAGGCCCCGACTCCCAGCCCTCTCCTCACTGCTTAATCTGCCCCTCACTACTTGCCCCCCTGCCCTGCCCGGCCCGGCTCTCTACCCTCACCTCCCTCCACACTATTGTCTCTGTATTATCAGTGAGAGCCACAGAGGCTGCACAGATGAGGCCAACAGGCTCAGAGAACACTTTCATTCTCAAATGAAATAGATAATAGACAATAGACAAATTAATCGATAACTCTCATATTATCTGACAAATCTCTGCAAGTTGGTGGCTTGTATATCACTTACTAAAATGAATGGAAATCAGTGGCTACCTCAAAAGGAGGAAATCAGTCCAAAAAGAAATGCTATGTAAAGTAAGTTAGCCTTCTTAAGAGCACCGTAAAATGAAACTGTCATTCGCTTGTTATTTCTTAAGCACAACTTGTTAAGGAGATTATTCCTTTATGCAGTGCTCAATAAGAAAAAACAACACAATCATCACCAGACTCTCTAAATGATCAACTTTTATTACAGTTTGAATATCCAGTATTAAGCTTTGCGTCTCAAAATACTGGTCTGAGGAACAGATCCGGCAAGCGAGACCATTTCATAAGATCTCCTACATATTTATAATTTATTGTTACATCCGGTACACAAATTATTTTTTCCCCCAGTCTTTTATTTAAGAGTAATCATTTAATTTTCTAGCAAGCCTGCAAAAGTGGAGCATAAAAAGTAGCTCTTTATTTCACATTTAACATTTAGCAAGATGCACCTTGCCAAACACTTCAGCTGTGACAAACACATCTGTGATACTGACACCAAAATGTCTCTTTGTAAATCTGAAAGAAGGCTTGACATGGAGCACAGACAGTTCCAGGGGAGGTGGACAAATGATTATTTTTTGTGAGTTTATTGTGACTGCATCCTGTCTCATCTGCAAGGAGAAAGCTGCTCTTTTCCAGGTGAACAATCTTAAGGAGCATTATTCTACTAAATATAGTGAAAGGGAGGAGAGGGAAAGATTTATTGCTCATCGTTGATTGTCTTGTAATTTTTTACTTTGCTTTGATGCTGAGAATTGGGGGTGAGGTTTCAATACAAAATACCCCTCTGTGGACCAGGTGCAAGCATTGCAGCTCTATCCTGAAAGAGCAACTTAAAAGATACATAGGGCTGGTGATATTTTTTTATTTTATATTTTTCTTCTTGTCAACAAAGCCCATGTGCAAACCCAAACAACAATGAATGTATCCTACTAACAAGTATTGTGTGTGTATCCAAATCCTGACATATCTTATTCATCTGTGCTGTAAAGCTCCATTGTTGTCCAAAAACTATTAAAAAACCACACCGTTGCACTTGGTGACATGTTCATTTTGACTCAACCCCACATACACTATCCTCCTGCCCCAAATACTCACCAGAGCACCAAATGTAGATTAATCCGCTGCTGAAAACAGTCCCCAACAAATGCACTATTCCCTCCTGTTTGAGTAACGTTTGTTAGAAGCTACAGTGAGCAGCTGTTTTACGGAAAGACTGAGCCTTTAAAAAAAATGATGTCAGAGAATACTGAAAGACCAACACATTGTTGGTTTTGTTTCATGTGATTTGTTGACAAATCAAAACAATATAAGTAATGCTGGCCTTTTCCTTCAACAGGAGCTGAAAATCTTGTTTTGACCTCCAGTCATTTAACTTTACTACTGGGTGTGGTCACACAAACTCTGTCAGATCTGAGTAGAAGCCCTATGTTTAAAAGTCCAAAAGCCTTTAACTGACAGATGAAGCTATGCTACAGCAAGTATGCTACAGATTCCACATATGAAAACTGCTAAAATGTTCAAAAACACCAACATGGTCCTTACATACGTATATTTCACCTCCTCTTCCCCTACTCACATGATGAGTAGCCGTGTGGACAGCTGGAGGCCTCACTTGAGTCAAGACAGAGAGAATTCTCCTCTGACATTCAAACAGTATAAAAGCGTTTCCAGGAGCAGCTTGTCAGACGTGACTTGATGACAGAGAGCAAATGTTCTGTCATTAGTTGCTCTTCTTCTACATGTGCTGTCATAATGAAGTAAAGCACAGAAGGACAGCAGACCTGTCAGCTGCTGCTCCTCCATCTCTACAGGACAAGAGAGGAGATGAAAAGAGCAGTCAAAGATCTGTCAGAGGAGGGATGTTTTTATCTGTCTTCCATAGTGTCTTTTTACCTTTTCCTTCATCTTTATTTTTTATACTCCTTCACTCAGTTTGTTGTCACTTTGTTGCTCTGAGAAATATGTGTCTTATAATTAATGAAATGTTTTTTGTAAAGACTTTGGATTACTTTGTCATAAAACAAGTGTGTCTTTAGACAATTGTATAAGAACTGTTAAAATTTGTAATACTCTTCTTACATCCTATAGATGCTTGTTTTCAATTTTATCACCTTTTTAACTTACTTTTGCAAATTTATGTTTACACATTTTTGTTCGGTAATCTTTTTCTGTAAAAAGGTCGAATGAGTAATAAGGAAATTAAATATATTTTATATACTTAAATAATGTTCTTGACCATTAAATAAGAAATCTTCAGAAATAAGAATTATTTTGTAATTTCTTATTGAGAATAGTAACAAATTAAGAAACAACTCACAGCACATCACAGCTTTCCTGCAATCTGTGTTGTGTCGCTATTAGGGGAAATGTATTTGATCATTCAGGCCCATGAAGTACTTTTAGTGTTTTGTATTACAAAATACGAGGAATTATTACCCTAACATGAATAATTCTTGCACAATATTCCTGCTCCCAAATGCTATATGCCATGCAAGCTGCTGGTTTAGAGTACATACCCCATTTTATTCCAACTCAAGCAATTGGAAGTCTGCAGTCTGCACCAGACTCTGTGTAAAAAATTCTGGGAATGTTTCTCTGACTGTGTCTCTTTTCAGAGGCTGACAGACAAACAGGGCAGAAGCAGAAAAAAGTGGGTTCAATTAATTCTGACTCAATCTGGTAACCGTGTGAGATAAATGTGTGAATTTTCTTAATACGTGACAATTGTTTCCCTATTCCTCCTGTTTCAGTCCCTCCACATGTCTCTGTCTCTTGTCATCATTTGTTGGATAAATCACACACACTACAATTACAACCAGAATCAGAGCTCTGGCTCTATTGTGCTGACTCCAGCAGGCTGTGTAAATGTGCAGGAGTGGTCGACACAAAGACACTGTTTACACTTGCTTTATTTCCTAACTCTGTGCCCAGTGGCTCAGCATAATCACTTGTTGTGGAAATTGCACAAACACTTAACTTCAATGTGGAGTGTGTGTGTGTGTGTCTACACTGTTTTACTAAACAGACTGAAGTCAGTGATAACTGCTGCTTCACTGGCAGCACGCTGCGCTCTTCACGTTTGCATTGTTTCTGAGTAAACCACTATACACACGATGAAAAGAACCAGACTAGTGAGGCTATTGTAAAGAACAGGGAAGGCCCAAGGCATGAGTGGCTCCTTTATGGCCCCACATCCACTAGGGGCCCCCAAACAAACTGAAAATGTGAAATCCCCTGTTGTCTATTTGGATTTGCAAAAATAGGCAATGCAATACAAAATAGTGCAAAATTATTTAAACAGTATAGGCAAAAAGAATTAGTTTGAAGTCAGTAACTACTCTTCCTGGGTTCCATATTACAATATAATTACCAAATATTTAGATTCAAGGATTTAACTTTTTTTTTTGTTACATACACAGATAATATGAGTAGCGAAATGCAGGGAGACATGTTCTTAAGGCTGTGCTTAAAGACTAGTGTCAAAAATAAGAATTCAAAGATAAAATATTATATTATTATAATTTAATATGTAAAATGTTTTGTACGCGCTCAAGTGCAAATATGCAGAGGATTTACAGAGGACAGGGTGCTAGTTGTGGTGGAAATTCTGATTCCCTTGTGAGGAAGTGAACAAATAAAATGATCCAACAAACAGTTGTCTTTTGTAGATTTTTTTAAGCAAAAGAATAAAAAGTAACAAATAAGAGTGAAAGAGAATAAGTAAGCAAGCAAATAATAGGTAAGGATATTTACCTATCTATTTCAGCTGAAAGGCCAGAGATCACACACACGAGCTGTGTACGATGAGTCTGACCCCGAAGTGTAGAAACAGTCACATATTTATAGTAACATGAAAACAACCAGGCAAGGGAGACATAACACCTTGGCCTAAGCATCTGTGTCTCACGCTAACAGACATCATCCAAGCATCAATACAAGACAGACTGTTCTCCTGTCGCCCCTTGAAGGACACAGGGCAGACTGTTGTTCAGAAACCAAATCGACACAAAACACCAGTGTACTTTACGCCAGACAAAACTGTCACAAGGGAAAATGACAAATTCCATAAGGCACAAAACACTACATAACACTCAAGATAATAATGATAAATTTTGCCCTGACACTAGTCAAGGTCTGGTCTGAGGAAAGAAGCTTTTTCTGAGTCTCTCTGTGTTGGACTGGAATAGTCCATTGCTGGGGTGGTGAAGATCCTTCATACTCCTACTAGATCTGGTTCTGCACCTTCTGCTGTATAAATCCTGCAGGTTGGGTAGTGTAGCTCAAATGGTACACCACTCTTTGTAGGGCTGAGCAGAGCAGTTCCCAGACCAGTTGATGATGCCCCCTGTTAGGATACTTTCAAATGGACCAGAGTAGAAGGTCTTTAGGACCCCTGTGAATTTCATAAGCTGAGGTGGTAAAGGCATTGCCTCACCTTTCTCACCAAGATGTCTTTGTGTTGACCATGTCAGATATTCTGTGATATGATCCATCAATTTAGCAGCCAGTCTGGTGGGGATTATGACATTGAAAGCTGAACTGAAATGTTTAAAGAGCAATCTCACATAGTCCCCCCTTCCTGTTTAAGTGCGTGAGGGTGGTGTGCAGTATCTGGGAGATAGCATTGTCTGTAGATCTGTTTGGCCAACAAATGGTAAATGGACTTTTACTTATATAGCGCTTTTCAACCATTGAAACGGTTCCCAAAGCGCTGTAACAGTAATCTAAGTTCTAACAGTAGTCTAATTCACCCATTCACACACACATTCACACACCAATGGGGACACAGCTGCCATGCTGGCCTCCACCGGGGGCAACTTAGGGTTCAGTGTCTTGCCCAAGGACACTTCGACATGTGGACAGGAGATGCCGGGATCGAACCACCAACCCTGGGGTTAATGGACAACCGCACTACCCTCTGAGCCACAGCACAACAAGCAAACTGTAGTGGGCCCAGGTTGCTAGGTAGAAAGGAGCAGATGTAGTTCTTAATCAGCCTGTAATCAGCCTGTGAGGGCTACGGGGTGATGGTCATTCATGCAGGCTGGTAAAGAGTTCTTGAGTACAGGGACAATAGTGGACCTCTTGATGCATATGGTGACCTCAGACTGCTCCAAGGAAAGGTTGAGTATAGTAGTAGTAGTGGTGAAACCAGGATCTAGAACGTCCGGAGAGAACACGGTCAGGAATTTTGTGTGGGCCAGCTGCCTTTCTGGTGTTTAACTGCTTCAGAACTCTCTCCACTTCATGGACTGGGGGGTCAGCCCTTTCTACCCTCCTGAATTCAGTTGTACTTCTTTCTACTAAAACTAGACAGTCAAAGAGGTCTACACCCCGGTTTACAGATGAAACACATGTTCTTAAGCAGGTCTGCAGGAGACTGGAACGTAAGTTTTCTACCTTGCATGGTATGACTGCATTGAATTACAAGTGTGCTCTGTCCACTGCCAAAGCAGCCTATTTCTCTCGCTTATTCAGTAACACAATCCAAGATTTCTTTTTGATGCTGTAGCCAAACTTACTCAAAAGCCACCATCTGTTAGCGGCTCATCCCTTACAGCTCATGATTGCTTAGACTTTTTCTGTAGGAAAAGAGATGACATTAGATACAAAATTACTTCCTCATCTCCATCTACATCCGCATAACCAGTCGTACAATAATCTTATGCTGATTCCCAGTTAGTCTCAGTTCTTACAAATTATGAGACTATCTCTCTCAAAACATTGTCTAAGCTGGTGTTAACTTCTAAACCAACCACCTGCCTCTTTGGCCCTCTACCAGGTAAACTTTTTAAAGATCTCTGATAATTTTTGGGACCTTCAATGCTGAAAATTGCTAATTTGTCACTTACGACTTGCATTGTCGCAACTAGCATTAAGGCAGCTGCAGTTAAATCTTGATCCAGGGTCTCTAAATAACTATCAATCGGTCTTTAACCTTCCATTCTTTTCAAAAGTACTAGATAGAGTTGTGTCTCAGCAACTTTCGCCCCACACATTTAACAGTAATGTTTTGGAACTTTTTCCATCTGCTTTCAGGGCCTCTCACTCCACTGAACCTTCACTTAAAGTGGTAAATTATCTTCTGCTTACTATGGATTCGGATTCCACCTCGGTGCTTCTATTACTGGATCTCAGTGCCATAGATTACTGTATACTCTAAGACCAACTGGAAAATCAGTCTGGCGTCTGTGGCCTGGCTCTCACGTGGTTAAAGTCTTACCTATCTGAAAGAACACTGTGTGTATCCCATAATAATACATCAAACTTTTCTGATGTGAAATCTGGAGTACCTCAGGGCTCTGTTCTTGGTCCTCTGCTCTTCTCTCTTTATATTTCACCTCATGGCCAAATTATATGCAGTCATGGAATTAATTTCCACTGCTGTCACATGTGTCTGTAAAGGCAGATGATCATTCCTAAATTATTAAATTGTGAAAGCTGTGAAACGTTCCTGCTCCTAAATTCTGATAAAACAGATGCAGGTCATTGACCCTGCTTGACACAGACCAGTTTGATCAAGTAACAGTCACTCTTGTGTGACAACTGTGTGATCTCTCAAAGTTTGACAGTCAAGAATCTTGGTGTTACGTTTGCTTCTACTCTACTTTTGATCAGCACATTAAAGAAATCACCAAGATGGTCTTTTTCCACTTACAGAACATAGCTAAAATTAGGCATTTTCTGTCCTTGGCTGATACAGAGATCCTAATTCATGCCCTTGTTTCATCCAGACTTGATTATTGTAATCTTTTGTTGTCAGGCCTGCTGCATGCCAGTACTAAAAGGCTTCAAATGGTTCAGAATTCTGCAGCTAACTAACATTTGATCATATCGCACCAATTTTAGCTACACTTCATTGGCTCCCTGTCCATGTCATACTTTAAGGTGCTTCTGATGACTTACAAAATTTTAAATGGGCTCGCCCCTTCATACCTCCTGATCTCCTTAAACCTTATATTCCATCCCGTGCTCTCCGCTCTCAGAATACAGGGCTCCTGTCTGTCCCCAGAGTTCAAAAGAAGTCAGCTGGTTGCAGGGCCTTTTCCTATTGTGCCCTGTTCCTCTGGAATAACCTCCCTGTTGACATCAGACAGTCTGACTCTGCTGAGGCCTTTAAATCCAAATGTAAAACTCATCTTTTTCGCCTTAACCTGAGGCGAGTAGGCCTCAGACTGTTGCATGTTCACCGAGCAGAGCCCAAGCACTGGACACAGACACTGGATAGGAGTGAAACACACTGGTTTGTTTTGAACACGGGGAAGAGGAGGTGAAAGGGGGCCGGTGAGTCAGGGAAGTCCAGGAGGCAAGGCAGCCGGTTGCTGAGGGAAGATGTGGCGTGGGGTCGGATGACTGGCAGGAGGAAGGGAGACAGACTGGCAGACTTAGTCGCAGGAATGCTGGGAGAGCTGATGGGAAGTGTAACCTGGAGCACAGGAAAACAGGATTAGCAAGAGCACAAACATTACCAAACAAACTATCTACTGCTGGAACAATCACTGAGGCCTGAGAGCTTGCTACTGTATAAACTGAAGCAATGAAAGACCAGGGTAGAAATACTGAGTAGATGAATAGCAGGTGTGCTGACTGATTGCGGACTCAGGTCAGGTGATGAGTAGATGACAGCCACGCCTTCCACACAGACACACACACACTAAGAGAGACAGCACAGGACACAAGAGGAAGGGGAAACACCAGAAACACAAGGGACAATCATGAGCACCTATCTGCCTTTCTTTCTCTCTCTCCCCCTAGTTTCTCCTCCTCGTCCTCCTCTTCTACCCCCCCCCCTCTCTGGACCGCTCTCTCCCCTGACTGTCGGTGCCTCTCTCCAAATGTTTTGGATCTGGATCTTTTTCCTCCAGGAGATTCAGTATCTCCTCTTGTCTCTCTCTCCCTTGTGTGAATGATGTCCTTCTCTCTCTCTCTCTCTCGGTGTGTATGGTTTCCTGTCTCTTCTCCTTTAAAAAGGCTTTTAAAAAATATTTTAAGGATAATCAAAGGGAATTTAAGCAACGGGTGAAATTCTCATTAATTTTCAAATGTTTTCTGCTGAAGAGAACCCAATATTACCATTGTGAATCACCACTTTGGTGTTGAAGATCTTTTTTTCCCCCCTCCTCTTCAATAAAATATAGTCAAGCCATTACCATTGACAAGATAATGATAATGATGGTCAGTATGTGTGTGTGTAGCTTGGTGACACCACTGCAGCGATTCTGTTATGACATGCCTGTTGTTATAGAAACCCCAGGGTGGGGGTGTCTGTCAAGAACCATTTCTGCTCCCTGAAGGGAATACACACACATACACAGAGTTGTTTTCCAGTGTGTGTGTGTGTGTGTGTGTGTGTGTGTGTGTGTGTGTGTGTGTGTGTGTGTGTGTGTGTGTGTGTTTGGCAGGCTGAAACATGGCGTAGCCTCTGGGGTTCTCTTTGTGTGTCAGCTGGGTCCCCAGGGGCCAGAAGGAAAACAACTGTACTCAGCAGCTAAATGATGACAAACACTGTCTGGGAGACTGATTATGCGTGTGGGTGTGCTTGCTAATAGGTGAGAAAAAGATTTAAGCAGCTGGACTTTTACCAGTCCTCCCCATTAGTTATCAGTGTTCCCCTTGGGAGCCAGTTTTCAAAAGTTTAGAAAGTTCTAAACTGATTTGATCAACTGATTTGTAAAACAATAGATCAACTGATCTGAAGTCATCAGATTATATTGTTACATTCTAAATGCTGCTGACATTAAACATGGGTTATACATGAAACTAAATGAAAATTTCTCATTAATACGGCAGTCCTCTGGTCATGATGAAAGTACATTGTGTGTGGAAATGAGCTCACAGCAGCAGCAGTAGTAAAATCACTAGAGAAGTAGACAAATCTAATTGGACTGCTTGGGCCGTTTAGAAGGATTTGTAAATTACACCCACACATTTCTGGATTCTGCTAAATATGTTTGTGCATTATTACTTTGCTTTGCTAAATATGGTATAAAGGAAACATATTTGCTGCCTGACATTCACTAGCCATGCTAACATTAGCCCTCAAATAGCTTTTAAAACCTTATCTGTTAACGTTTCATGAAATGTGAGCAAAAGATGTGCTTTTGGTGTTCATGGAACAGTCTTATGCTAATATTTTCTCTCCAGAGGGACGTGGCAACTGTGTGACAAGTTTTTACAAGTTAGGGAAGTATAGGTGACAGCAGAGGAGAGCAGCAGTTAAAATTATACAACTTTTTCAAATGTTCATTGGATTTTTAGATATGTGGTGTTCCTCCAGCGAAGGAAATTGATTGATCTCTGCTTTGGTTTAATCACTTGGATTAATGTACTGTATTGCACCTCCTTTTAAGATTTTATGTTTCATATCTTGTTAAGCTCTAAAAACATCCCCAAAAAACTGTTGACTATTCAAAGTCAATAATGTAGTGATCTTGGATTTCCAAAAGAAAAGATCTCAAAATGGGTCAGTTGTGGCAACTGTGTTCAAGAGAAACTTTTATTTTAAAGCCATTCATCTTTTATATGACTTGAGACTCTGGTGTGAATAGCCAAATATTTCTTTACAATCATGTCTAGGATCCCGAGATTAATAAAAAACTTAATCGTTGTCAGTCGATAGGCAATGAGTTCCGAGATTTCATTTCGGCCAATGCGTTCCACCACTCTCCACACGGACTGTTTACCTGCATGCAGCAAAGTCCGCTCAAACGTGATTGGTCAATATCACTCATACTACAAACGGAAACCAGAACACTTCGATACCAAAATTTTGTCTCAGATTCTGCATTCATATGCAGATATCTGTTTATAGAGACTACTGTGTCATTAACTACTGAGTTTGATTGGAAAATATTAGTATTTGTCATAAAGCAGATGTTTTAAGTATTTACAGTCAGGCCCGGATTAACAGTGTGGTGCCCTAGGGTGACCACACTTGAAGTGCCCCCCTCCTCCCACTTTATATGTAAAAAGTGACAATTCCTATGGATATAAAGACCATAGATTTACATGAACTTACAGCTGAAGTATGCTACATGCTCAACACACATACTAAAGAAAAATGTAAGACCCAACCAAAAATCCTTACACAATAGATAGACAGCTTACACTGATGCTCAAACTCACATCCCAATGCAAGATGTCATGCTAAATATCATTATTTCCATCATAAATGGCCTGTATAAGACCTACATGCAAAACCATTAGAGAGTAGATCTATGTCTAAAAAAATAAGCACTCCCATTTACCAAATAAGGAAATAACGACTTTCGCAAACAACCATTTCAACAGCTGAATGATCATAGAGCGCCAGGTGAGGTGATGTGAAGGTATAGGGAATCGCACATTGAGACAATGTATTGCAATGTGTAGGCTATTAGAAATTATGATTTTGTTGTTTTGCTGTTTTCAGAAACAGAAATTAAGGGAATGAAAACAGAATAGTGATTTGATTTTC
Source organism: Maccullochella peelii (assembly GCA_002120245.1). NCBI lineage: Eukaryota > Metazoa > Chordata > Actinopteri > Centrarchiformes > Percichthyidae > Maccullochella > Maccullochella peelii. The sequence goes on along the minus strand of LKNJ01004127.1, from coordinate 7,704 downwards.
ATTTCAAAATACACAAACAAAAAGGCATTTTGTGTTTTCCTGGTCAGAAACGGAAAATATAACATTTAGAAAGGACTTGATTTTCCTTCTTGTAAAACAAAAATAAAAAAGTTAAATAAAATAGTTAACAAATGTATGGACCTAATGTATAAACTTACACCCAATCGCAATTCTTCTTCTTTATATATATACTGTCACATCAACTGTTAATTTTGTACCCGTTTGCATCTCCAGTAAATAAGATATATATATATATAAAATGTGACAAATATTTAAAAAGTGTAGTCGTTGTCTTAATCATTGGGGGTATAGTATATAATAGTTTTTCACAAATTAATCGTAAAGTGGTTAGTATGCTTCTATTTTCTGACTTACTTCAAGTGATACCTAGTTATGCAGACAGGAGATTCGCATCATGGATGTGCAGCCGACAAATCTGCAGCAACTGTGTGATGCGATCATGTCAATATGGACCACAATCTCTGAGGAATGTTTCCAGCACCTTGTTGAATCTATGCCATGAAGAATTAAGGCAGTTCTGAAGGCAAAAGGGGGTCCAACCCAGTACTAGCAAGGTGTACCTAATAAAGTGGCCGGTGAGTGTATAATGATATAACACTCTGTCTGCATAACGAGTATGTTTACTTTGATTTTGAATGCAGGATTTTTACAGCGCTGTTGTGCTACTTTTCCTTAAGAAAAGGATCTAAATAGTTGTTCCACCACTGCCCCAAAGACATGTTGCTCTGTCCATGAAGTGAGCAGCAAAAAATAAATTCCATTCATCCCCATAGTATTTGGGTGGAGGCAGACAAAACCTGGACAAATAAAAGATAAATTATCTGCATGAATAGAAAAAAAAAATGTTTATAGTTTGGGTGAACCAACCTTTAATATTTTCCATTGCAGTGTCTACTATTAATTCTCCACTTAAAAAGCAATTTGTGGTCAATTTTTTCCTTCACAGATATGTCACATTCCCAGGGAGTTGAGACCAGGGAGAAGCTCAGTAATTATCACCAATCACACAAGGTATTCAGCTTATACTGGTCCTATGTGAGAGGGCTTTATTGAGACACTTGATCAGCGGAGGCCCTGCAGCAGCCTTTTGTTAAAGGTCAATCTTTTAAGTATCCAGGGTGGGCTGGACATCTTCATCACCTCTCTGTATCTAGCTGTCTATTGTACTGAGGGCTTGTATTCAGTGAAAACCTCTTACTGGACCTCCCTCCTTCTCTTTAGCCAGTTAAGGTTAGCCCCAGTCAGCACAACAGTTGTATTGCACTGCTCCATGCACTCTACAGTTGTTTATTGTTTGGCTTCCATACAGCCAGCGAGCGGCCAAAGCCTCTTATGCTGCCAAAGAGCCTGAGTACAAGTACCTAATGGCTGACTGCCCTCTCTCACATCAGTAAAGCCTCTTATTAGAGCTCCTCTTCAGCTTCAACTCCAAATGACCACAGTAATTGATACTTCAACTCTCAATAAGCTGCTCATTTGGTATCGGTACATGTTAAAGTGTTGATGACAATGTTTTTAATGTGGAGAATCGTGTGTATTCTTTAGGAAAAGTTCAAATTATTACTCTTCTTTTTTTAATTTCATTTTATTTGCATGTCATTTGTAATAAAGCTGTTATGTGGCCAACTGGTGCAATGTTGGACAAAGCAAGCTCTCACAGTGCTCCATAAAGAGCAAAGAAATGAGTTACAAACAACATTCAAAGAAAAGGTTGGTGTTTTTCTATTTTTTTATTATTATCAATTTTTCACTCTCAGGACTTTCTGACTTCCCTACCCTGTCTGTGGCTCTCAGCCACAAGCCCATTGGTTTCTACTGAAGACATAAATCTTTAAAAACAGCTCACAAATGTATAGTTTTATTTTTTAAAAAGGCTCAATAATTTCCTAAAACAACTGTCCACTGTAGCTTTTAACAAACATTAATCAAACAGAAGGAATAGTGCATTTTTGGGGGATTTTAAACAGCAGATTAATCCACATTTGGTGCTCTAGTGAGTGTGGGATTGAGTCCAAATAAACTACAGTGTGTGTGTGTGTGTTCATCGTAGTGAAGTAACTTGTCACCCAGTGCATCAGTGTGCCTCACTGATGTGTTTTTAATAGTTTTTGGACAACAATGGAGCTCTATGGCACAGATGAAGAAGATCTATCAGACTGTGATACACACACAAGCAGCTACAATGAAGGTTCAAGCAGGAAGACAGTTATTATTCTATTATACCTCTCACTTATTATCCAATGTCTTCACTGGGATTTATTTGTGAGCTTTCCTGTCAACCAAAAGGCGCTATATAAATGCAGTCCATCTAACCAAGGATCATCTTAGCTTAAGAGTATTTAAACCGTTTTGAGTCTCTGCTGTCATTGCAATCTATGCCATTTTGCAGGTTCACTCCTGCCGCCACCAACCAACCAGGGATCCATCTAATCCAAATTCATGTAATCAACAATGTCAAAGTCTTTGCTGAATGATGTAGCGGAAGTTAAACCTCTTAAAGGTTCACTGCCTATATGAACCCAACACTACTGCTGCACTAGAACTCTTGCATATAAAAGCACAGAAATTCATAGCCGACAGGGTTGTTTCATGTAAGTTAGAGTCCATCACTTTCCTGAATTAACTTCTTTATTGTGTAACAGTTTTATATTACATCTCCTTTCATAGAGTCAAATGGTTGTTTAGTGTAAAATAGAGTGATTTTCATTGAACTGATACAAAATAGGTATTTTTAAAATCCTCATGTAAAGCTATATTCTGTCTTTGCCTGGTGGTCCTGACCATGGGGACAGTGTATTGCATTATATCAAATATCTAGTCTGATCAGTGAAGTTTTCGAAAATCTTTTTTAAAAGGACATTTTTATACAAAACCAGTATATCTGTATAAACTGACTATACCTTTGGAGCCTACCATAGACCACTGGATATGAAATAATGTTTTTATGTTACTTTTTTTTAATTTTTTTTTTATTATCAAGTGTTTTACAGTATATCCCCAAAATTAGGTTCTCCTATCCAGTGATGTTACTAAATAAAAGGAGTGCTCTTTTTGCACATGCACTTTTTCCTTCCTTCTGTTGCCTTTTTTGAGGCTTCTTTGCCACGCTTCGGCTCAGTACTGTGGCTGGCTGTGCTGCTCTGAGGTTGACAGAGTTGATGTTGGAGGGCTCTGTCCAGTGGTGGACTCTGCACCCCTGACACCTGGCTCTGCGGCTCTGAGACTGCATAGAGTCAGCTTCAGCACTGCTGAAATCCATTTCAAAATATAATAAAAAATAACGATTTCATTGTAATTATAACTGTATAAGAGTTAGCATGCTGAGGGGAACTCTGCAAGCTGATGTAAATGGCTTAAGGGGGATGTTCTTTACTCCTACTCAATGTGACTCTCATATGCATCCAAAAAATATCTATTCAGGTGTGATACACATCCCAAGCAATTTGCATTAGCTTGTAAAGGACCTTCTAAAAACCTGTGATCTCACACACACCACACACACACAAATGCACAAAACAAACTACTCATTGTAGTTGGAAAACTACTACTTTTCTTTCCTTCAGGATAAATAGATCATTTACTAATACTTACATCTTCGGTTGTGGGTCAATTCCCTCAGAAAAATTGTCTTCATCTTCGGTGTAGCACAGCACAGGTGCAGATGAATTTTCTCCCTCCTCATTGTTGCTTTGGAGGGTTGCCTTCAGAGCGCGTTGCTGTGTATAAATCTTTTGTGACGTGGAAGAAGTATCTGTATTCTGTTTTTTCACTTTTGTTTTTGACCGTTTTTCTGAGAAAATCAAGCTTATTACTCCCTTGACATCTCCTACAGCATGTGGAAGCTACAGACAAGCTGCAGGTTGCAGCCGGTGCCGGCCCGCAGATAGAAATATGGGAAATGAGCTCTGACTGGCTCTTTTATGAATGCAGTTTTGTATCCACATTTTTTACAACTTTATGCAGCAGAGTAATCCACCCATAGACAGAAACAATTCTGCTCATTGTGTATAGTCTATGGATTCAGGAGGGAAAAAACACTCTAGCCCAAAGTAAACAGTTTTGGTTACGTTTTAGAAACGTGGAGGAAAATGGGGGCATGAGAGCTATTACAGTTTGATACAATTGCTAACTCACATTTCTCTATACCGAGTTCACTTTTTCACACAGAAGTCAATGTGGACTAAACTGTGGACTCACTCAAACTTCTGTGTGTTTACACTCCATTTGGCACACGTTTACATACTATTGTCAAAACTGTTACATTTATGTTCAAGACCTAACATAACATAAAAATTTAAATGCATAAACTAACTTCTAATTGGAACACTGAGGCCTCTTTTCATTCCTTGATGACCTCTATGAAAGACTTGTGCCAGGTGAGGAAAGGAGGCAAGTTTTGTTTTGCATTACTGGAATTACTTTAGTTTTATTTCGTGCACTTGGAATTACTGCAAAAATGGCGCGCGCAAAAAAAGGCCTGAAGTATATTGCAACAGTTCTGATTACAGTAATTTCTGTGACATATACTGTAAGGCAGCACAATCCTCTAAAAGAGTTGAACCTGAGATGTGTCTGAAGTGTTTTGGTAATTGCTTTAGTGCATTTTGGATGTGAGGTGAACTGTTGTGTTGAGCTGCATGTCAGTAAAGGGAGCTGTGTGAAGAGTTCTGAAAAAGTGAACTGAGAAATGTGACTTAGCAATTGCAAAAAATGCTGATTGACCTTAGTCCACTTTTCAGTCCATCCATGCTGAAAGCAACCTCACCACACGTTCCCTGTATAGTACCAGAATGCATTTTGTTAATCTTTCTCTGCCTGTCTTTTTCTCTTCCTGCATGTGTAGTTCCTGCACTGATTTTTAATGTACTGTATTGCACCTCCTCTCCTCCTGGATAAATCCCCTCCATTTTATTAATGAAGTCTCCATCACAGTAATGAAGCCTTAAGTGTAATTGTGGCAGATCTGACAGTGTGCGTGTGTGTGTGTGTGTGTGTGCGTGTGTTGATGGGATGCAGATTTGTGTGTCTATCCCGGTGAGGATTACTGTGATAAAGAGAATAAGTCTCTGCTTGCTTATTTGTGCAAATAAATATGTATTTATGTATGTTATTCACCCCTGGAAGTGTTGAGGTCTAATTGTATGTGCTAGTGGTTGTAGATTAGATTAGATTAGTAACACATTTATCTGCGTCCTTTTGGAACTGTTTGTTTTGTCATCTCAGTTGCTTTCAGTGCTGTTTGGTTTGAATGTTGGTTGTAAGACACAGCAGTGCATTTTCACACACAGGCCACAAGACTTTTATTTGGGTGGAACTTTCAAAAACTACTTGATTAAGAAAAGGTTGATTTATTGGCCATTCAATTTTAACATTTGACAAATACAAGGGGTCTAATATGCCTCTTAATCACACTTTTCATTTACAGCAACAAATACACTGGCCAATGTTTCAGTTAAAGGCCACCACTAGGCAGACAGAAAACCCCAGATTATGATGGCATAAAACATTTTTACCTTCTGAAGCTCTGTTTGTAGAGGGATCCTGTGTCAAAAATAGTTTTAATACCTTTATCATGTTCAATCTAATTCAGTTTTATTTATATAGCGCCATATCATAACAAAGTTATCTCAGGGCACTTTTTCATATAGAGCAGGTCTAGACCGACTCTTTATGTTTACAGAGACCCAACAGTTCCCACCATGAGCAGCACTAGGAGACAGTGGCAAGGAAAAACTCCCTTTTAACAGGCAGAAACCTCGAACAGAACCAGAATCAGGCTCTGGGTGGGCGGTCATCTGCCTCAACCGGTTGGGTTGAGAGAAAGAGAGCCGGAAAAGCCTCCATTTATACCACTTATCCTGAGAACGTCGCGCGGGGGCTGGAGCCTATCCCAGCTGAGAGGCGGGGTACACCCTGGACTGGTCACCAGTCAATCACACAGAGACAGACAAACATTCACACTCACAGTCACACCTACGGGCAAATTAGAATCATCAATTAACGTAACCTGCATGTCTTTGGATGGTAGGAGGAAACCGGAGTACCCGGAGAGAACCCACGTGGACATGGGGAGAACATGCAAACTCGAACCGAGAACCCTCTTGCTGTGAGGCGACAGTGCTAACCACTGCACCACCTTGCCACCCCCGGAAAAGCCTGTCAGTTGATGTTATGATATTATGATAAAAAATGTTATTTGAAGACATCACCTCCTGAAATTATGATGGATGGCTGTGGCTCAGGAGGTAGAGCAGGTTGTCCATCGAGCTTGGGGTTGGTGGTTCAATCCACCAAGACACTGAACCCTAAGTTGCTCCCGATGGAGGCCAGCACCTTGCATGGCAGGTTTGTCGCCATGGGTGTGTGAATGGGTGAATGAGACCAATCTGTAAAAAGCGGTTTGGGAACCGTTAAGGTTGAAAAACACCGTACACCAGACATTTTACTAGACTGCTTTATTTTCTGTGTTCAGTTGTGTTCACTTGTCTAGTGTCAGTTGTTCTCCTCATATAATTAGATCTGCTCACAAAATATAATGCTCACTATTATAAAATAATAATAAAATATAATAATATACCCCACCTTCAAACACAGAAAAGAAAGGGCCTAAATAAAAGCTGTGTAACTGTGAATGGTGCAGGTGGAAATGAATAATGGAAATAGAATGGGGTTTTAATGGTGGGACAATACAAGTGAGAAATGGATTGGACCATATTGCACAATTCTCTTTAATAACTGTAGGTTGATGAACGTAAAGGTGGTCTGAAGTGCCTGTGATTAAAAAAATTGAAAGCTGTTAAAATATATATGACATAATAGCTCGTTGGGCCATATTGCATCATTTTTGTAAAAGAAGGTTACGCATGCAATGGGAGGAGGTCGATATGAAAATAAAGGCTGTTTGAAGTGTATGAGAAGCAATGAGAAAAAAATCTGAAAAGCTCTCTTGAGCCATTGTGCATGCACTTTTAAGACACTCCCTAACTTCAATTTATCAGTTCCCATCTAATGTCAAGTTACCATGGTGCTAGGCTTCAATATCCAGGATCAGGTACAATTAATGTAACAATGAGGTAACAGGTATCAGCCAGGCTTCATCCTGCACTGCACAGCACATCTGGTGAAGATGAACCTTGCTAAATGTCTGAATATTGAACTTAAAAGGATCAAAACAAGGAAGTATTTTAGCCTATTGCCCGCTTGTTTACATTTAGGCAAATTTGCATAATGGAAAGTCATGCTGCTTTGGCTACTTGCAGTTCCTGTTCACACTGTACAGATAACAATCACCTGGATTACTCTGATACTATAGACAAAGTCTGATGATTATGAGACAAGATTTGAAGTTAGTAGCGCCTTTTTTACATGATTTCTAAATAGATTTATGGATATTTGTTCTTGATGGACATCCGATATCCTGCCATCATTGGGAAAAGTGAGTTGCACACAAATCAGTTCCAGCTGCAGACTTTTGCTGCATGTCATATCCCTCTTTTCTGTAAAACTTTTCAATAAAGCAAAAATACCAAAGAAGGATGCATGAAAGCCAAACTACACAACAACAGGCTAAACCTGCATAAAAGCAACTAATCACTCAACACGCACTCTTGCAATATTCAATTCAATTCAATTCAGTTTTACTTATATAGCGCCATATCACAACAACGTTATCTCAGGGCACTT